>CAKNXH010064368.1:62545-83923 GCA_932178445.1 Andricus quercusramuli | reverse complement strand
TTTTATAGGGCCTATGCCGACGTTCGTGGATGCTGCGACGATCCTGTATACGCGTACGTCACGTATATATATATATATATATATATAGATATACTATACGGCGTGTACTGTTTTCAGTATATCTATAGCTATGTCCTCCAGTTACCACGTGCTTTTGGGCCCTATACTCTATGCGTCTCTGGTTAGACAGTGTACGCTACGAATTACAATGTTCTCACTATAGTCTATATTCTATACCTCTGCTCTCGTGCTGGACATATATATAGGTATGTCTTACAGTGTACAGCGTGCTGACTATATATATGTATGTATAGTTGCACTACACAGTGCACAATATTCGCTCTATATTTATTAAGTATTTATTAGTATAATCATGAAAATATATAAATATATCAATAAATATATTAACATATATATACGTCACGGGACGTGACAAACGGATGAAATCGCCATAGGGGTGAAGGGACCATTTTATGACCCATTTAAGCGAACATTTTGACCGTTTTGCCACATCTACAGCAGTTTTCAAAAAATGAAGCATGCGATTTCCGCGTGCCGCTATATCATTGGGCCACTCGGCGCAGCTTCAGCAGCGTGGTCCTTTCTGTCGCCTCGAGATGGGTATCTACAAGAAAGAGCGGATTTGATGATCCCAGTTAGGTTGTGAACTATTTTTTATGAAGATACAGTGGTTTCTGTGGTACATATTTATGGAGATGCAACATTATTCATCAAAATATTTGTTGTAAATTGTCTCTTTCTTATAGTTGGGCAGGGTCTTCCTATGCTCTGAAACGGTCAGCATCAAGTCTTGAAAAGTATCCTTCTTTTTTATGAGGTGTCTGTTAAAATCTTGCATTAGCTTGGTAGATCGTTTCGTGTGGTCGTTAACGATTGATAAATTATCAATTGCAGCTTTTGCCTGGATGTATGATGGTTGCTGAGACCAGTGGCAAGCGTTAAAGTCAATGAAATCCCTGATCAACTTCAATATTTTTCCAATATTTTGAAGAAATTCATTAAGTTAACAGTTCTTAAAATCAAAACTTGCACATACAATGGACTTCCGTTTAAGAGATAAAAAAATAGTTGAATTTAATCAATGTAATATTCATACCTAAATCTGAGAGTGCTCTATGATGAAAATTCTCAATTGTCATTTATCTGTTTTCCTATAGTTTTCATTCCCTAAATTGCTTTTGATTGATCCCACAAGAGCGTCCATTTCTTCATCTGTCAGCGCTTCATCGAAGAGCGCCAAAGCAATCAACTCATCACTTACGTACCAAGGATGTGCCTGGACTTTCCTCAAGGCAGCTGACGCGGCTAGTGCGTTACTTTCAAAAAAGGCAAAAGCGACGCTTCAAGTTTATTGACTCAGCGGGGAGCAGCAGTAGGAACCCTACACGAGAACCACGTATTTAGGTATTAAAGAACGATGAAGAGATACACGTTTCATAGTCCCTCAGCTTCAGCTGCGTTCAGCCCAAACTGACGCCGAAAAAGCCAAACTTTGATGCTACAGAAAGCTTTTGCCATGCAACTGGCCGAGTTATTGGTCCCGGAGCACCGGCAAGGTGAATCGCGAAAGCTTTCTGTAGCTTTGGCGGTCTTTGATGAAGCATTGACAGATAAACAAAGAGACGCTCTTGCGACATCACTCTACAACAATTTATGAACGAAAACTGTAGGAAAAACAGAGAAATTTCAATTGAGCATTTTCATCACATAGCACTCTCAGATTTAGGTATGAATATTAAATTAATTACATTTGATTTTTTTTGGATCTCTTAAACGGCAGTTCATTATATGTGCCAGTTTTGACCTTAAGAACTGTTAAACCAATGAATTTCTTCAAAATATTGGAGTTGAGAAGTGATCTCATAGACTTCAACGCTTGCCACTGGTCTCAGAAACCATCCTACATCCAGGCAAACGCTGCCATTAATAGTTCATCAATTGTAATGACCATTCGGAGCGATCTACAAAGCTAATACAAGATTTTAACAGACACCTCAAAAAAAGGAGGATACTTTCCAAGACATGATGCTGACTGTTTCAGAGCATATGAAGACTCTTCCCAACTTTAAGAAAGAGACAATTTCCAACAAATATTTTAATGGATAATATTGCATTTCTATGATAGGAAGGACCACGCTGCTGGAGATGCGCCGAGCGGCCCAGTGATATAGCGGCGTGCAAGAATCGCACGCTTCATATCTCGAAAACCGCTACAGATATGTCAAAACGGACAAAATTTTCGCCCAAAATGGGCCGTAAGATGCACATGTAAATATTTTGTATGGATACTCAGCAATTACATAATATTTAATCGAGCTCTTGATTTAGATTTAAAGATTAGGAGTTTTTCTTGATTTTATCATTTTTTCAAATTTTTAGGAACACTTTTATAGATTCAGCAAAAAGTTGAACTTAAGACTTCAAAATGTTCATTCTGCTAAAAAGTAGTGTAACTCTATCTATGAAGATGTTAATAAGTAATTATTATTATTTACTTACTTTTTTACTAAAGAAAGCTGGTTAACTAACCTTGAACTATTAACAGATTATTGTACTTAACAGTGAAATTAAATAATAAATAATAACCATACTAACCCTTAGTCTGATATTTTATTGTCCTCTCATAATTTATGATTAAACATAATAATAAAAATTGATTGTTTTAGATACACAATATATATTAAAGGAAAATAATATATAAGCAAAAGAATCGGGGTGCTTTTTTATCGTGAGTGGTTCAAAATATTTCCCAGCATGTGAAGACTTTCTCAGCAATACACCAGAAAGAAAATCGACTGCGTATGTGTGGGACACAGGCGCTAAGAATTTTAGATGAAAACAGAGATGAATTAAATAGTATAATTAATTCTTATAAAATAATTGAAAAACAGACTTTCGAAATTATTGCACTTAGGCCCCTTGGGCGACCTATAAAAGTCAATCAATCGCAATCAAACTAAAATATAATTGATTTCACCCCAAAACGATACTTTTTCTACAATAAAGTTTTTACTATGCGCATTTTTCATAAATAAGACCTGGGCTACCCTAGGTGCATAATATACTATGGGGTCTTTTAGAATTCCCTAAAATATTTCAAATCCTTTGAAAGTTCTTCGAATCATTTTAAACTTTGTAAAGCTCTTGAAAATCTCTTGAAATTTTTAAAAATACCTTCAGATATTTCAGATGCTCTGAATTCTTTTGAATTGCCTTGAAATTGATTGGAGCATTCAGAAATTCCCTTGGTTTTCAAAAACACATCAAATATTCCAAATGCTTTGAATTAATTGAAAATTCCCTAAAATCTTTAATAACGCCTTGAAATCTGATGATATTACCTGAAATCCTGGAAAATTGGTTTCATATTTTTCAAAATTACAGGAAACTTTAATACCCCATGCAAATTTTTCAAATACCTTAAAATCAGTCAAATTCTTGCAAATTCCTAAAAATTTTGTTAAACTTTCAAAAGTGCCTTTGAATCTTTTAATAAGCCCTCAAATATTTAAAATCGTTTTTTACAATTTGAGATCGAAATGAAATCTACTTTCTTATGAATAGTTTCATGCAAACAGAGCATGGAATAGATTCACAAATCACAATTAGAATTTCAAACTACCTCCTCTTTGGCTCATTAGAGACAAATAATAATTAATGAAGGAAGAAAGAGGAAGATGCGAATTACATCAAATTACTGAAATCTTCCAAAAACAAATTAAGATATTTCAACAACTTCAAAATATTTTGCAATGTCTTAAAATTTGCTAATCTCTTGAAAGTGCTTCGGAATCTTTTGAAGTACCTAGAAATATTTTTAATGATTTCAAACCCTACAAGGTTGCAAAAATCAATTGATAATTCATTGGAATCTTTTAATATGCCCTAAAACCTGGAATAAGTCCTATAAAATCGATCTATATTTTTGAAATTTCAGGAAACTCTTTCATACAATACCCCATGCAAATTTTTTCATATCTCTTGAAAATACTTTAGAATCTTTTTACGTACCCTAAAATATCTCAATTCCTGAATCTGTAACCAATGATATAGTCCTTAGACTTTTGGAATACTCTTAAAGTTTTAAATCCTTTGAAATCTTTTAAAATCCATTAAACCTGTTTTTGGTGTAAAAAGTGACCGATTTTAGGTTGATGACGTGGCGCATGCGCCGTGCCGACCTTTCCGGGCAACAGTGAAAAAAGTGGACGGATGGAGTGGAAAAAGTAAATGGAAGCAGTGACAAAAGTGAGGCACAGTGAAAAAAGTAAATAAAGTGCAAACTGCTTCGTGTTACTCCGGGTGTGATCGTGCTGCCTCGGGTGTGCTCGTGCATCTTGCGCAGCCAACTTCATTCTATTTTCCGACTCCGTCTCTAACCTAAAATACCGTCAGTTTCTCTGAAAATACGGTGTTATTGTTGCGTCAATCGACAAAAAATCGCCTTCTTTGTACACAAAAAATAGGTAAACAAAAACTAGCACTTTTAAAACAAAGTATAGAAAAAGTATCGTGTCCCATACATTGAAAAAGCGACAATTCAAAACTCGTGTGATAGCCACCCTCGCTCCGCTTGGTTGGCTAACAGCACAATCGTTTTAAATCTCTCGCTTTTTCAACTTGTAGCACAATATACTATTCTTGATCATTTTTAAGCGAGCCTAACATAAGATAACACATTGTCCAACAAATAAGTCACTCTTTTCGCCTCTTCTCAACATTTCTGTTACCTCACTTTTAACAAATCTAACAAAAAATCTCATCACACATGAACACAGAGAACTTTCTTTCGAGAAAATTTGTTACTAAAATTTGTATAAAAAAAATTAATTGTAATAATAGAAGTCACCCTTTCGATTCCTCTCAGAATCTTAGTTACATGACTTGTAACAAAAATAAACAAAAAAAACTGAACATTGACGAAGCCTAGCAAAATTTCTTGCTGGTAATTTCGCTTTTCTAATATTTCAATAGCAAAACATATTTTTTAACAACAAAAGTCACCCTTTTCGATTCCTCTCAAAATTTCTGTTACATAACTGTTAGAAAGTTTATTTTGGTATTCAAATCTTAACAACGAATTTTCCAGAAATAAATTTTTCTGGGTTTCGTAAATGTTGAGATTTTTTGATAGTTACGTTACGAGTTATGAAACAAAGATTTCTGAGAGAAATCGAAGAGGGTGACTTTTGTTGTTAAAAAATGTTTTTTTTTTATTTACATCTCGGTACAGAATTTTCACAACAAAAATGTTGCTGGGCTTCGTAAACGTTGAGATTTTTTGTTAGTTTTGTTACAAGTGATGTAATAGAATCTGTGCGAGGAATCAAAAAGTTTCTGAAATTTTCAGTTTTGTTGTTACTTTTGTTACAAGTTATTTAACAGAAATTCTAAAATGATACGAAAAGAGAACTTCTCTGAATTTAAAAGTGAGACGTTATGTTAGGCTTTGTTAGAATTTCCCGCAATCCTTGTTCTGAAGAAGATGCACCATGGGGTGCATGCGCCGAGGAGTAGGGCGTCTCGCCACCACTGGCGCTGCCCTCCTGCTTGGCTCGACTGGATTTTGGGTTTTCGGGCAGTCACGACTTCGCCGCCGCGTGAGACGGACATCTTCCTTGTTCATCCAGTCTACAGTTCTCTGTAAATCTACGCGCTCATTGTGATCAAAGTCACGACAGTGAGAAAGAATAAAGGAGAATGGGAACTAAAATCTGAAAGGAGTTTTGGTCTTTTACG
Organism: Andricus quercusramuli; assembly: GCA_932178445.1. NCBI lineage: Eukaryota > Metazoa > Arthropoda > Insecta > Hymenoptera > Cynipidae > Andricus > Andricus quercusramuli. Next base: position 78,163 of record CAKNXH010064368.1, on the reverse strand, counting down.
AGAGAAAACCCCATCCCAATCAAGCGATCAACATTTGGTCCTTCGAGCTGGATATAGCTGAGTGGTGAATAGTCAATACATTCAACACTTTCATGTCAGTACAAAAAAAATATATTGAGGAATATGAGTCAAAAGTGAAACGAACATGTGAAGGAAACAACGTGAAAAGGGACAAGGTGACTGTGTATCTCACTGTGAATTTTGAACAATTTCCTCGATTTCGAGAACAAACAAAGAGAGAAATCGCCAGCATTTTAATGCAGCTCATTCAAGCAGCCATGCGCCCGACGGAGCTCGAGCCGGGACCTAGAGAGAGAGACGGGGGGGGGGGCGGTTGAGAGAGAGGGATATGGACAAGCAGAGATAGCACACCTCAACGCTGATCGCATGCGCGTGAGGTAACAAAGGAAAGCATAGCGTTGGCGTTCGGCGTGTGCTCAATGTGGCCAAGTTAGTAAGACTTCGACAAATTTTGTCTCTTTTTTTGTAACGCGATTCCGCGCACTTGGGTAACCTATGTAATGACGATTTGCGTCGCGCGGCGTGCGCGTGCAGTTCGTCTTCTTTCGCTTGCTTGCTTTCTCTGTCCATCTCACTTTCCCCATCGGTTGCTTTGACACAGTGAATCGCCTTGCGAGAATAATCGCACAAACACAGCTCTAAACTTTCTTCAATGCGCACTCTCCAAAATGTTCCGTACTCGTGATTTCTACGTGACTTGTCTCAAAATATAAAATCAAACAAACGTGATCTGATTGCCTTTTCCTTTTGGTTGAAATTAATGCACGATTGTCATGGAAAAGGGGAAGGTATGTTACTGTAACACATCGTCTCATTCAGACATGGTTAATTGTGCATTGTCGACGGGAAATTTGATAGCTATGTTTCTTTGTGAAAGGGATCAAATGGGACAATATTCATGAACAAAACTCGGCTCAACGGGAGCGCCGAAATGCTTATGTGACACATTAATTTCAGCGCAGAGACCATGGACGAGTTGATCGTCATTCAACAGGCCCTTGTGAAGGTGATTCGGAATTTCACGTCAACTATGATCACTTCTCCCGCCGATCGATGGACGGTTGGTCTAATACAGACAAGGCTGAAGTGGTTACGCTCTTATTGGGCGGACTTTCAGGGCAATCATCTGACGCTCATTCAAAGCGATATTGGTGACGACAACGGATACACGGGCGACGCAGCCTACACCGAGATCGAGCAAACATACATTGAGTCTCAGTCCAAGCTGGGAACGAGAATTTGCCTCTGCAACGAACAGGATCGGCGAGTGTACGCTTGCGTCAAATGGAAGCTCCAACATTCTCCGGCCAAAGAGAAGACTGGGAGGTTTTTCGAGACGCGTTCAGGTCGCTCATTCACAAAGACGAGCAACTTGGCGATGTTGAGAAGCTCTTTTATTTAAAGTCATATGTACAAGGGGAAGCGAAGCTGGCAGTCGACTCCTTTTCTGTCACGGGAGCCAACTACACTGCTGCATGGGATATGCTAATTGCACGCTATGAACATCCGAGACTACTTCCCCAGGACCACATCAATGCGCTGCACGATCTTCGACCTTTTAGAGGCGAGAACGCCAAAGAACTCGTCGCACCTCTGCGACACTCTGGAACGGTACCGAAAGCAACTCAAAGCTTTGGATCGTCCCGTAGAGTACTGGGACGATTGGTTCATCTCCGTGGCTACTAGTTGTATGGATCCATTAACTCAACGAGCATGGGAGGAAGAATTGAAGAAGGTCGAAATTGATCCGGTGATAAAACCTCAATAAATGCCCATCTTCGACACACTCTTCGAGTTCTTGAGTCGCCGATGCTGTACAATTATCTCACTGGAGAGCAACAGAAGCAACCGCGCAGTTGTCAATCGATTATTTCTGGCACCTGGTCCATCCCAAACAAAACCCTGAGGCTATCGCACGCTTGCCACTCAAGGCAACGAGAACTGTGGCTGCTGTGGAGGGACTCACTACACCGGTCACTGCAAAAGATTTGTTGCCTTGGATTCTCAAGAACGTCGAAGCATCGTCCGCCAGTCGCGACTGTGCTTCAATTGTATACCTTCCGGCCACGCTGCCCGGACTTGCCCGTCTCGCTTAAGCTGCTCAAATTGCGGATCCCTACACCACTCGCTGTTACATGAGGCTGCACGCAAACGTGAGGGCGCACGACTTCCTGATACCATTCCATCCAAACGTAGCAAAGATGGGGAACATTCAGCTCAAGCACCAGGATCTGGAAGAATTCTTCCAGCCAATTCTTTACTAGTGATTTTATCCACGGCCGTTTTGCAGATCAGCAGTAGGCGTGGTGACCTCATCACCGCACGAGTCCTGCTGGAGTCTTGTTCTGAGGTTACATTTACCTCAACAGCGTTTGCCTACAGGACCAACGACCTTTTGGAAAGGTTTGATATGAGCATCAGCGGCGTGAGGGGGCCAGTTTATTAACCGAGCTCGTCTCAAAACTCACCTAGATTTATATCTGCCTGGGTCAACTACACCGATCAATTTCCAAGCCTATTGTTTAAAGCATCTTGACTTGTCGACTCTAGCAGTCCCGCTTTCACCAGCTGTACGTACTCTATGGCCGAATTTGATACTCGCAGACGAGAAGTTCGATACTCCAGGACCCGTGGAATTGCTAATTGGCGTTAACGTGCTGCCCGAACTATTACGACCTGGCTTAATCAGACAAGCAGGTTTAATCGCACAACAGACTACAGTGGGTTGGACTATCTCTGGGCGGACCTCTCCTTCTAACTGGATACCTTTAGCCAAATCATGTCTCGTACAACTAACCGAAACGGCACCTCGCTGGCACCTCCAATTGTTGGGTCAGCTCCAACGATTCTGGGAAATAGGGATCTTCCCATCATCGCGAGGCAAGCACCTGACGACCAGCAATGTGAAAATATTTTGAGCAAGCATCGCCGAGACTCGGACGGTCTTTACATCTTACGGCTAGCCATCAGACCCGACATTGTAAGAACTCTTTGCGAAATCTTCCGGGCGCACTCGCGGCTTTGACGTCATTGCATCGACGGATGAGGTTGGAACCAAGTTTTCAAATTTAAATGTAGTGCTGCGGTTCTTGGTACGACTTTGCCATTGAGTGAGACTGCGACTCAAGCGTCCTTCCAGCGTACCTGTTCTGTCGCCTATCACTGCTGAGGAATTCAACGACGCCTTTTATGCATGCGTGATTCTAAGTCAACGTCATCACTTTGCCCCGGAGCTAGCGAAACTTCAAACGAAAGAAAAACCTCTCGCGCCGAAGCCCCCTCGAAAGCCTCCACGTGTTTGTCAATGCGATGGGTATCATGCGAGTGGGAGACCGTCTCCAGCATTCGTCGCTCTCATACAACGCACGTCATCCGCCGGCCTTATCCAGTGCCGACCCTCTGGCTAAGCTAGTGATCACTTGGGCCCACCACCGGGCAATTCATGGTGGATTTCGCTCGACATACGTTCACGTCGTTCGCCGCGCATGGATTTTTGGTGGCAAACGTCAAATTCGAGCACACATTCATCGGTGTGTTGTATGCACCCGAACTCAACCCAGACCCATGGAACAGGCAGTGCAACCTTTGCCACCAGAAAGAGTGAATTCAGTTCCAGCCTCTACGCGCACCGGCCTTGATTATGCTGGGCCCTTCCATCTGCATACCACCAAAGGACGTGAATCACGTACTACCACGGGCTGTGTGGCTGTTTTCGTATGCCTCGCTTCCGAGGGAATGCATCCTGAGGCTGTCGGTGATCTCACCACCGAGAGTCTGCAGGGTGCATTACTCCGGTTGTGTGGCCGACGTGAAAGACCGGCTGAGTTATGGAGTGACCATGCAACTCACTTTCATCGTGCTGATTTAGAGATGAAACAAGCACTTGGCGCGATTGACTGGGATCGCCTGGCGGTTCATCCCGCCAGCTTCGTCGAAGCGACGAATCTTGGTCGACTTACCCACTGGAAACTTGTCAAGAGAATGCGAGATCAGTTCTGGAAGCGCTGGAGCAGCGAGTATCTGAATACTCTCGAACAATGACTCTAACTCATGAGAATCTGATGGACTTGTGCGCGCCGCCACGATCAAGACTTGCACTGGAGAGTATGTTTGGCCCATCGTGAAGCTTGCCCTGCTGCCAATCGTCCGGGCAGCGGCATAGGAAGACTCATCGTGATTCGTCGTAGGAGAAATAATCTTCGGCGGTCGGTGTTCAGTGACGTTTCGTTCAAGGAACGAGGCGGGCGGGTTGTTTGAATCTCCCGCAATCCTTGCGCTGAAGAAGATGCACCATGGGTTGCATGCGCCGAGAAGTAGTGCGTCTCGCCACCACTGACGCTGCCCTCCTGTTTGGTTCGACTGGATTTTGAGTTTTGGGGCAGTCACGACTTCGCCGCCGCGTGAGACGGGCATTTCCCTTGTTCATACAGTCTGCAGTTCTCTATAAATCTACGCGATCATTGTGATCAAAGTCACGGTAGTGAGAAAGAATGAAGGAGAATTTGAACTACAATCTCAAAGGAGTTTTGGTCTTTTACGAGAGAAAACCCCATCCCAAGCAAGCAATCAACAGGCTTGCTTACAAGTTTTCATGAAAACTAGTTTGCTGCGTTTCGTAAATGTTGAGATTTTTTGTTAGATTTTGTTGAAAGTAAGGTAACAGAAATTCTGAGAGGAACCAAGAAAGTAACTTTTTTGTTGGACAGGGTGTTATTTTATGTTAGGTTAATGAACGTGAGAAGAATGATTCAAAATTTTAAAAAGTTTTGAAGGTTCGAGTTCTTTCCATCCATGCGATGGACTGGCGGAATCTCGGAACTTTTAGGTAGATGGGTCGACTCAATGACGACCTGCTAGAATGCTACGATAGCAGTAAGGCCCCTGAACGAGAGGGTTACATAGCACGACTGTATACTCTGTGGTGACAGAAACACCTAGAGCTCTCGCACATTTCACACTAACGTCTGCGAATCCATGCCGAAAACCACTGTTTAAGAGGCAATCTAAGCGGAGCGCCTACTCTACCGCAGACAGAACAAGCCGACAATAGAGAAAAAGAGGAGAAACTGAAATCAACCGTGAGCGGGCATCTTATGGAGGAAGAGCGATACTTCAGGACCCGCGAAAACATCAACATCCAGGTTTCTCTCAAGCCCAAAGATCGGGCTGAGCTGGATGACGAGCTTCGTGAAGATTTTTCCGAAGAATCCGATCTCTGGTCTATAAATTGTGGCGTGTATAATGCAGCGAGAGCATTGGCGGATGCAAATCGTAGAACAAGACCAACGGCTGATCATAGGACAAAAAGACGAATGCATCAACTCCCCACGAAGATAGGCTGATCAAAATAGTACGCGTCCCACATTCAGTGTGTGTTTGACTACATAACGTCTGGCAGGAAGTTGAACGCCAAAGTTCGAAAGTTTGCGCGCGAGCTGCGGATTCGTTATCACACACTAAACAAGTCAAAGCTGTTGACCATCAGGCAGCGTATTGTTGACAGTATACGGACATTATGACGCTACGAGAACTCTCGAGAGGAGGGAGAGGTGGGTCAGAAAAAACCAACAGTTTTTCTCTGAGCTATCTCGTCTCTCCCAAGATCCTCCAATTACTGTCGACCATCCACTCAAACTAGAAGAGGTCGAAGCATTCTGGAGAGGAGTCGACAAAGTGCAACATCCCGTGAAAGAAGACTCAAAGAACATGAATAGCTTCAAGGAACTGTGCAATTCCCTCATAATATCTGAGGAAGAATGCCCACCTATCACCACCGGGGAGGTGAAAAAAGTATCAAGCGGCATTAAGAATCATTCCGCTCCAGGACCAGATAGTATCAAGAACTTCTGGTGGAAAATGTTTCCTCCAACCGATCAGCATCTGGCCCGCATTTTCACCTCATATCTAAAGCCGGAAGAGCCTATTCCTTCATAGCTGGTGGAAGGGCGCACAATACTCCTGCCAAAAATGGACAACTTAGCTGACCCGAAGAATTACAGGCCAATCACTTATCTGAACACACTGTATTACATCTTCACAGCTATCCTAAATGGAAGAATTGTTTGGACAATCGGACCTGTGTGGTAAGGAATGTGCGAACAACGCGGTTGAAAAAAAGGCCTAGCAGGATGGCGGGAAGACCTGCTCATCGATGGATGTGCCTGTAAAGACGCAGCATCCTTACAGTGCAACCTATCGATGGTTTGAATTTATTACCGGAAAGGTTTCGATTCAACCTCCCATAGACTTATCATCTGTCTATTGGATAGCTTCAAGGTTCATCCGCACATCGTGAGGTGCATAGAGAGATTGATGCCGCTTGGGAAAACCAGATTTACTATCTCATCGGGAAAACATCTTGTGACAACTAACAACGTCACCTTTCACAGAGGTGTCTTCTTTCAGGAGATTGGAATGAACTTCAGGTTGAAAAAATGCGCTAAGGTTTATTTGAAGCGAGGAAAACTTAATGGCATCTTCGAAGACCCTGAGCTCGCCGAAAGAAGCGCTATACGACACCTTGGCGCTAGAGAGACATCTATACATACCTGGACGTGCCACAGAGCCGCACTTAGGACGTGGCATCTATAAAGGATACTTTCCGATCCAGATACAAACTTCTCATCCGACGCATATGGTCTTCCAAACTGTCGGCGAGGAACGAAGTATCAGCGACGAACATGCTTGCTGTCTCAGTAAAACTCTATCCATTCGGAGTGGTTCCATGAGCGAAGAACGAGCTCAGATCCCTTGATATCGGGACACGAAAGGCTATGCGCATGAACAAAAGCATGCAACTTACGTCTTCTGTTCCGCGACTCTGCATTTCACGCTGTCAAGGTGGTCGTGGAATACCGAATCCTGAATATCTTCACAACAGGATTATTCTGGGTACAGCACATCTAGTCCCAAAGCGATGAGACCCTCTCCTTAGAATGGTCAGGAAACACGAACCAGTGGGCAAAGGAGCGTTTCTGTACAAAGCAGCGGAGGAGGCTGCTGAAACACTAGACCTTGATTTCAATATCAGGTGTAAGCAGAATGCATCAAATCTTATCCATCTCGAGTACTCACTCCTGAGACCCCGGATTAAGAAAGCACAGAAATGTGGAGGATCAGTCGATGTCGCATGAACTAACGTTTGCTTTCCTTAAATCACGTACTATCAAGTTGTCCAACTCGTGCATGAACAACCTACATCCAAAGGCACACTGCGGCACTGAGATTGCTGGAATACCATCTCTGACATTCTCATGTTATTAGCTTCGATACCGCTCCGCTGAACTCTCCTAGGGAAACAGAGTCTATTATCAGAAATGAGAAGTGCCGCATATACTGGAACATCATATTCTCGAAAATTGTTTCTGTTGCGCACTCAACACCTCACATAGTTCTCTTTGACTTCGAGAAACGAACCATGTTCGTTATCGAATTTTCGGCATCAGCTGAAAAAACATCATAGCCGAAGAGAATGGAAAGAAAGAGAGGTATAAGCGAGACCTTATAAGACCTTATAAGCGAGCTGCGAAGGTTATACCCGAGATATTCTGTTAAGCTAATCGTCCTGATATCGGCGCTCTTGGAGTTGCCAAGCTTTCACTTGGTAATGACCTGAAAGGCATTCTTGCTTTAACGTGCGGTTACATTAGTTGCATAAATTATCCCATTCCTGACCTGGGCCCAAAGAGTGGAGACCCGATAAATGTCGATCATGGCCGACGAGTCCCGAAAACCTGATAAGCAGGACGTCGAACACTGATTGCCAGTTTTGCTATCTAATCGCGTAACGCGAGGTGACCCATCCCCAAACTGCTTGATAGCCAAATGTGTGTCGCAGAAGTGGAGGTGACATCCTGTCGTTTGAGGATGCCGAAGCTGAGATCCAAAACGCCGAGGCTCTCCTATTTCAAGCTAGTTGTCAATTCTGGGCTGGTGCCCACACACTGTAAGTTAGCGAATAAACCGTATTTCTGGGTAATACCTGGTGTTAGCACCGACTAAGCCTTATCCCTGAATTTACCCCAAGAATTCAAATTTCCGCTGAGAAAGGAAACGCAAAAGACAGAGTTTCGGCCATATTAACCATATTACCATATTACCATATTAACAAAAAATAATGTTTTTGCGTTAATATGATTGAATAGACTATGAATGTGATAAGATATCAGTATGTATATTTGCAAATCGCGAATTTTTTCAATTAGTAGGGTTGTAAGATAGGTTTAAAGGTGAAATTGATAGGGAACCGGAAGGCGAGAACAAAATAAAATCGCGATGAAAGATTACGCAACAGGGAATAGGAATAAATAAAACTAACCAAACTAAATTTTAGGGCCAAGAAACTGGGGATTAACTGAGGAGGTTTCTAGAGTTTCGTATGCAGGAGTACCAGACGCGTATGATGAAAATTTGAGCAGGGATACAAGTGGCGAGAGAAAGAATAAATAATAGAGAAAAGAAATTCCAGTAATTACCATACAAGAAGAAGGGGAACAAATAGGGGCAGAAGTATAAGAAATGAGACTTACGAAATTGACTTATTCCTTATTACAAATACTCGCGTAATTATAGAACATTCGTACAGATCGTAATCTGTCTGCCAGCAGCGTTTTCTTCTATTAGTGCTTCAGGACGGCCAGAACCTTCACTTGCAAGAAAGTAGCTTGTCGCCCAAGTGTGATCACTATACCTTACCCTCTCTTGCTGTCATAAATTCCTGCTCCTGACCCTCCCTCTCCCCTGGATCCATCGGTATACCAGATTTCCCCTTGAAGGAGCGGGTTACCATTTGCTTTCCACAAATCCCTTCTTGCGATGCGGACTCGAAAAGCTTTGGAAAAGTTGAATCGTTTTGTCATTTTATCTTTCCTCATCTCTCGAATCGGCAGTGCACTGCTATCATTCGGGAGCCTAGTGTGTCTAGTCCCCCGAGTCCATTTATTTGCTTTTGCCAGGCGGCACATAGTGTGTGCCGCCCTAGCGGGTATCGCAACATCTAGGGGTTCCTCACAGAGCATGAATCCTATCGCCGCTGTGGGCTTAATCCTCATTGCTCCAGTCGAACCCCTAAATGCTACCGTTTGTATTCTTCGCAGCCTGTCCTGCATTGTTTCAGGTTCCGTCCGTGGCCACCAGACCACGGACGCATGTATGAGCCTGGGTTTTAGGACCGCAGAGGAGCTTGGTCTCAATATTGTATTCCAGAGATAGTGCACACGGCCTAGCATCACTCATACCTTTGGTGGTCAAAAGTCCTGCACAGGAAGAAGAATATTCGCTTCTACTAAGAGAACATGCTAACAAGCCCTTTCATCGTAAATTTTACTGCATGATACGTATAGAAGAGCTATTGATAAGTTTGCACAGCATGTTTCTCAAGTCTGCTGGATTCAGATCGAAGACTTAGGGATTTCTGTTTGCCTGTCAAGACGGCGTTTTAGACGAGAGGCCTATAACAAGAGCTATAGGCAAGAGCCAGAAACGTTCGGACATGTTCTCAGTGGATGCTTAAAATGCATGCTACGGGTACATAGAGAGACACAGTGCGGCTCTAAAAGTGTTACATTACCATCTTCGGCAATTCTACAGTGTTGATCTAACGCGCATCTTGCCATACGCCCAGGGGAACTCGAGTCCGTCGTGAAGAATAATAATCAGTATAAGATCTACTTGAATTTCTCTTTCTCCACCACTCAAGCTATAAGTGCTACAAAGCCTGATATTGTCCTCCAATAACTAAAGACGAAGATCATTCACGTAATTCAATTCTCGGCACCAGCCCATGGTAATATCACGGCAGAGGAGGGATAAAAACAGGTGAAATAGCAAGCACTTCTCTTCGAGCTGAGCAGGCTTTACCAAGGCTACAAAGTCCATCTTGTAGTTCTCATAGTCGGCCGTCACTTCATCTGGCCCGTCAACACGGTTCCTCATAACATTTTACAAAGATTGATAGCTCTAAAAAAGTATTCAGAGGTGAAAACTTCGTCTCCAACTGTGCCGTCTGCCATGTAAGGTCAGCCGCGTCTAGAGACCAGACTTCAAGGAATAGTGTTGTACCTGATTGGTTGTTTTAAGAAACCATAATCGTAGCTTCTGGAGCCTACAACTTTATATAATAATATAAATATAAGGTAATATATATATATATATAATACATCATATAAATAATATAATGACATGGAAGCTCTAAAAAAGCATCCGGAGGCGACTATTGTCACCTCCAATACTCGCGGCCGCTGTGTATGGATAACAGCGGTAAAAGACGAACTGCAAACTACACCATGCTTCAAATTTTGTACCTGCAACATCATCGCAAAATATTTCAAACATCGTATTTAAATGACTCATAACAAATGAGTAGTTCAAGGAAAAATATCTCCTTATATAACAGTCAAGTTGTTAAACTTCACGGGCTTGCGACACCTCTGAATGTCATTTTTTCGAACCAAAAAAAAAGGACTTTTTGTGTGAATTCGAACAAATTTTCGGGCGATGTGTATCAGAATTCGAGGAATGAAAAAATGTTGACCACCCCAATTGTATATTGTCACCGACGAGAGGTATTTTTTCCAAGAAGAAAACCGCAACTATCTGGCATTAATATAGATGAAGATAGTTATAAAAAATAATTTGTTCGCACAATTATTTTTGCTCAACTCAAATAATTATTAGGTCACTCCAGGTGGAAAATAGACAAATAGTTGAAAATTTGAGAAAAAACAGCAACTTTCTACCATCGAGCAAAGAGGATATCATTAGCAATAATTATAAATTGCTCGAATAATTATTTTTGTTAACTTGAATTAAATATCACTTTTATCAGAAATTTGACAAAAAGTCAAAATTTTTAGAGAAAACCGCATCTTTCTAGCACTTATCTAAGAGAAGATAGAATAATAAAAAAAAAAAAATTGATTAGCATTTCGAACTCGAAAGTTCATTGCCTCACTACCCGATTCGGTTAGTGTTTCTAGGTGGATAAATACTACCAGTGTGGGTCCACCACACCCACGACGGGTCAACAACACGCAGTATTCCCGAACGGTCACCCATCCAAGTACTAACCGCGCCCAACACTGCTTAACTTCAGTGATCTAACGGGAACTGGTGTTTTCAGCGTGGTATCGCCGTTGACAAGGAAAATCGTAAATACGGCTATTTTACTTTGTCATATTCACTAAATTCTACAAAAAATGCGATTAGAATTTAAATGATGCATTTTAAATGGTGAATCCAGCCATAACCTCCTTTCCGTGACTGAATTGCAACATAAAAATAAAACCTTAATCTTCGAAACCTGTAAAAACATGAACTTAAATTAAAAGACTTTTTAAATATATGACATGAAATCAGTATTCTTATCATTTTTCAATTAAATTCATCATTTAATTATTCAATGAATATAAAAAATTTTTAATCAAGTTATTATTTAATTAATTACGCTTTTCTTTATTATTTGTCATTAATAATATTATATCATTATAATAAGGCAAATTAAAAAATAAATAAATGTTTCCCTTCGAATCATGTGGAAACATGAACTTAAATCAAAAGACTTTTCAAATATATGACATAAAAGCATTATTCCTATTATTTTGTAACTGTATATTTCATTAATTGGATGAATATGAAAATAAATTTAAAGAAATGTTAAATAGCCATTTAATGTGTTTCAATACTTTATGGCTGGTTTCTTGTTACAGCCTAAAACGTGCCAGGCTTTCAGAAGAATAGTTGAGTATTCTTCTGAATGCCTAAATAAACCAGGCACTTAGACGCCAGGTATAGATTTCGTCCCACATTCTTCCGAACGCCGGCAGTCGGCTAAAAGACTGAATCCTCTAAAAGTCTACGACATATATATATATATATATATATAGTTAAAAGTTTGTCATAAGGACAACCGCAGGATTTCGCCGGGAGCAGGTGCTAATCTGAAAAAAAAAAAATTGCACCCGCTCCCAGCGAAATCGCGGTAAAATTTCAGCTGTAACCACGTCTCACGACCGTGAGATGGGTGGTTACAGTCTGCGCGAATTCAATACGATGATCCGGCGAAAGTCTCGTGCACCCTGAGGACACGGAGCGACCCAAGGACGACCGCCTTCTGCATTCTCCCTGCAAGTGCCTCAGCATTTTGTTGACACGAACGGATGCTTTTCAGGCTATTAACAAGTGAAACCTTGGCACCTCCAAGAGCGCCAATGATCAGGACGATTAGCTTAACAGAATATTCCGGGTATAACCGTCGCAACTCCCTCATAAGGTCTTTATACCTTTCTTTCTTTTCTTTCTCCTTCGCTGTGACGTTTTTGTCCGCTGGTGCCGAAAATTCGATAACGAACATCGTTCGTTTCTCGAAGTCAAGAAGAACCATGTCAGGCCTCGAGTGCGCAACAGAAACAATTGTCGAGAATATGAAGTTCCAATATATGCGGCACGTCTCATTTTCGACAATTGACTCTATTTCTCTAGGGGCATTCAGCGGAGAGGTATTTGGGCTAATGCCGTAAGAGTGACAGAAATGGTAATAAAGCACTCTCAGTGCCGCATTGTGCCTTTGGATGTAGGTTGTTCCCGCCTGAGCTGGACAACTAGATAGTATGTGTCCTAGATGCTCGGGGTGTTCATGACACGCTCTGCAGCTATCATCGGGAATATCTTGGCTCAAAATGTGGCGACGGTATGCTAGAGTGGAAGTGACACCATTTTGACGTGCCAAAATGAAGCCCTTTGTGCTCGACTTCAATCCGGGTGATCTAAGGATAGCAAACGTCAGCTCGTACGACATCGACTGATCTTCCATATTTCTGTGGAAGATGCCGTGCATCTTCTTGTCGAGGAGCTCTTCGCGGAAGTTTTTCTCCTGTGCTTTCTTAATCCGGGCCTTCAGGAGTGAGTATTTAAGATGGATAAGATTTGATGCATTTCGCTCACCCCTGATATTGAAGTCAAGGCCGAGTGTTTCAGCAGCCTCTTCTGCTGCTTTGTAATGAAACGCCCCTTTGCCTACTTCTTCGTGTTTTCTGACCATTTTAAGAAGAGGATCTTGTCCATTTGCGACAATATGTGCTGTACCCAGAATAATCCTGTTGTGAAGACATTCAAGATTCAGTATTCCACGACCACCTTGACGGCGTGAGATGTAAAGTCGTGGAACAGAAGACTTAAGGTGCATGCTTTTGTTCATGTGCATAACCTTTCGGGACCCGATGTCGAGAGATCTGAGCTCGTCCTTCGTCCATGGAACTACTCCAAATGAATAGAGTACTACTGGGACCTTGGCGCATTTCTCTAACCCGAACTCCATTCCAATCTGTTGAGTGTACTCTGTGACAATTTTTAGAGCTAGATGTAGTTTCTCTTGATTTCTAGCATAGAGCTTAAAATCATCCATGTAAAATACATGAGTTACCTTATGCTTTCGATTTCCAGGTTTGCCACAGAGGTACCCTTCGGAATGGCGAAGTGCGAGAGATAGTGGCAATAATGTAAGGCAAAAGAGGAGAAGGCTCATGGTGTCGCCCTGAAATACACCTCTCTGAAAGATGATACTGTTAGTGATCACACGATATTTTCCAGATAAGATGGTAAATCTGGTTTTCCAAAGCGGCATTAATCTCTCTATGCATCTCACGATGTGTGGATGAACCTTCAAGCTTTCCAAAAGACAGATGATAAGTCTATGGGAGGTTGAATCAAAAGCTTTTCGGTAATCTATCCAGGCCATCGACAGAGATCGTTGATAGGATGCTGCATCTTCACAGACACATCTATCGATGAGCAGGTTCTCCCGACATCCTGCTACGCCTTTCTTCGAGCCACGTTGTTCATACATCTCTCGCCACACAGGTTCAATTGTCCGAAGAATCCTATCATTGAGGATGGCTGTAAAGATCTTATACAGTGTGTTCAGACAAGTTATTGGCCTGTAATTCTTAGGGTCAGCTAAGTTGCCCGTCTTAGGCAGGAGCACTGTGCGTCCTTCCACCAACCACTCCGGAATAGGCTCTTCCGACTTTAGATATGAGGTGAAAATTCGGGCCAGATGCTGGTAGGTTGAAGGAAACTTCTTCCACCAGAAGGTCTTGATACCATCTGGTCCCGGAGCGGGAAAGTTCTTCATGCCTTTTAATACGTTTTTCACCTCCTCGGTAGTGATAGGTGGGCATTCTTCCTCAGGTGTTATGAGGGCATTGCACAGCTCCTTGAAGCTATTTATGTTCTTTGAGTCTTCTTGAAGTGGATGCTGGACCTCGTAGACTTCTCTCCAAAATGCTTCGACCTCCTCTGGTTTGGGCGGATGGTCGACAGTAATTGGAGGGTCTTGGAAGAGTTTAGATGGATCAGATGAAAATTGTTGATTTTCTCTGACCCACCTCTCTCTCCGCTCTAGACTTCTCCTAGCGTTAGATAGTATTCGTATTCTGTCAACAATATGTTGTCTGATGGTCATTACCTTTGATTTGTTGATTGTGTGATGACGGATCCGCAGTTCGCGCGCGAACCGTCGAACCTTGGCAGTGAAATTCCTGCCAGATGTTATGTAGTCAATCACACACTGAATGCGGGACGCGTACTGTCTAGCCCAGCCTATCTTTGTGCTGAGTTGATACATTCTTCTTTTGATCTTATGATCAACCGTTGGTTCTGTTTTACGGCTTGCATCTGCCAAAGTTCTCGCTGCATTGTACACACCACAACTGATAGTCCAGAGGTCGGATTCTTCGGAAAAATCTCCACGAAGTTCATCATCCAATTCAGTCAGATCTTTGGGCTTGGGAGAAACCTGAATGTTGATGTTTCTCCGGGTCCTGAAGCATCGTTCTTCCTCTATTGGATGCCTGTTCGCGGTTGGTCTCAGTGTCGCTTCTCTTTCTCTGTTGCCGGCTTGTTCTGGATGCGGTTGAGTAGGCACTCCGCTTATATATCCCCTTTTCCTAAGGTTCTCGGCATGGTTTCGCAGACGTTGTTGCGAAAAGTCTGAGAGCTCTGGGTGTTTCTCGCACCACAGAGCATGCAGTCGTGCCATGTAACCTTCTCGTTCAGGGACCATACTGGCATCGTAGCACTCCAGCAGGCCGTCATTGGGTTGATCCGTCCACTTAAAAGTAACAAGATTCCGCCGGTCGATCGCATTGACTCCGTCTTGATTGGCTCCCCCAACTGTAGGGTAGTCGGCATTGTTGCCCGACCCATTGTCGGGAGCCCTGCGCGTTCGATTGTTTTGAACCGCACTTACTACAACTATGTTTGGTGTTGTCATTGTTGTTCCCACGAGCAGCTAGGGAAAGGGTTCGTCCATCCTTGTAGAGCCCCGCATGCAAGGATAAGGCTGTATACTCTGAGAGTCGCCGATTTCCCAGAATCACCGTTAGAGACACCTCACCCAGGTGACATTCAGCTTTCGGCACGGTTCTCACGCCTTCGCTTGGGGGTTATTCCTTCGGGACCATCCCTGGACAATTATCCGCGACTGCTTATTAATTATTGTAACCATATTCAGCAGAAACCCATGGTACAGGGAGCCTCTATCCGCAAACCGAGGACGCGTTCGGAGGCTTTGTCATAAGCCCTTCGGTTCTATTCAAAAGG
>CAKNXH010064368.1:0-57545 GCA_932178445.1 Andricus quercusramuli | reverse complement strand
GTCCCGGTTCTACTCTACTCGTTTGGGGTGGTTCAATGGACGAAGAAAGAGCTTAAGGCCCTTGATGTCACCACGCGTAAGATCATGCATATGCATAAAAGCTTGCATATCAATTCGTCAGTTCCGCGATTATACATTTCACGCCAGCAAGGCGGACGCGGACTTCTGAATCTCCAGTGTCTTCATAACCGAATTGTTTTGAGTACAGCTTACATCGTTGCGAATGGCAGAGATCCTCTCCTAAAGATGGTCAGAAACCACGAGATGATTGGCGAAGGGGCGTTCCTTTACAAAGCCGCGGAGCAAGCTGCCGAGACCCTTGGCCTGAATTTTAACATCAGAAGTGAGGAAAGTGCATTACTCCATCTAGATGCTTCACGTCTAAAAGCCGAAGTAAAGAAAGCAGAGGTTGGAAAATTTCACCAAGAGTTACTCGACAAGCAAATGCACGGAAACTTTCACAGAAATGTAGAAAAACAGTCCTTGTCGAAGGAGCAAACTTTTGCTTTCCTCAAATCATCAGGGCTCAATTCAGGTACAGAGCGCTTTATTTTCCCATGCCGGGACGGTGTAATCTCCACCTTAGCATACCGCTCCCGCATTTTATGTCAAGAAGTTCCCAGTGATAGGTGCATAGCGTGTCATGCACACGCTGAGTACCTAGAACATATACTATCGGGGTGTCCGACCCACGCAGGAACAACGTATATCTGTAGACATAATGCGGCCCTAAGAGTACTTTATTACCACCTTTGTCGCTCTTACGGTGTTGGTCGCGACCCTGCCCTGCCGAACGCTCCAAGGGATATAGAGTCAATTGTCCGAAACGAGAAGTGCCAGATTTTCTGGAACTACGATTTTCGGGCAGCAGTCTCCGTTGCGCACTCGAGGCCTGACATTGGTCTCCAAGACTTCGAGAAACGAACTATATTCGTGATCGAATTCTCGGCTCCATCCGAATACAACATCACTGCAAAGGAGAAAGAAAAAGAGGAGAGATATCAAGACCTTAAAAGAGAGCTGCGTCGACTGTACCCAAAATATTCGGTACGAGTAATTGTTCTTGTGATAGGTGCTCTCGGAGGTGTGAAATAATCGCTGGTTCGTAACCTTAAAGCCATACCCGCGTGCCAAAAAGATGCCAAGGCTCTTGCGAGATGGATGCAGAAAGCTGTCATCCTTGGGTCGCTTCGTGTCCTCAAGACAGACGAGGGTTTCGCCGGCCTGTCGTTGTATCGACCCAAGGGTGACAGCTTTCTGCATCTATCTCGCAAGTGCCTTGGAATATTTTTGACACGCGGGTATTGCTTTAAGGTTACGAACCAGTGATAGTTTCGCACCTCCGAGAGCACCTATGACAAGTACAATTACTCGCACTGAATATTTTGGGTACAATTGTTGCAGCTCTCTTTTAAGGTCTTGATACCTCTCCTCTTCTTCTTTCTCCTTTGCAGTGATATTGTATTCGGACGGAGCCGAGAATTCGATCACGAATATACTTCAATTCTCGAAGTCTTGGAGAACAATGTCAGGCCTCGTGTGCGTAACAGAGACTGCTGCCCGAAAATCGTTGTTCCAGAAAATATGGCACTTCTCGTTTCGGACAATTGACTCTATATTCCTTGGAGCGTTCGACAGGGCAGGGTCGCGACCAACACCGTAAGAGCGACAAAGGTGGTAATAAAACACTCTTAGGGCCGCATTATGTCTATAGATATACGTTGTTCCTGCGTGGGTCGGACACCCCGATAGTATGTGTTCTAGGTACTCAACGTGTGCATGACACGCTCTGCACCTATCACTGGGAACTTCTTGACATAAAATGCGGGCGCGGTATACTAGGGTGGAGATTACGCCGTCCTGGCATGCAAAAATGAAGCCCTCTGTACCTGAATTGAGCCCTGATGATTTGAGGAAAGCAAAAGTTTGCTCCTTTGACAAGGACTGTTTTTCTACATTTTTGTGAAAGTTTCCGTGCATATGCTTGTCGAGTAGCTCTTGGTGAAATTTTCTAACCTCTGCTTTCTTTACTTCGGATTTTAGACGTGAAGCATCTAGATGGAGTAATGCACTTTCCTCACTTCTGATGTTGAAATTCAGGCCAAGGGCCTCGGCAGCTTGCTCCGCGGCTTTGTAAAGGAACGCTCCTTCGTCAATCATCTCGTGGTTTCTGACCATCTTTAGGAAAGGATCTCTGCCATTCGCAGCTATGTAAGCTGTACTTAAAACAATTCGGTTATGAAGACATTGCAGATTCAGAAGTCCGCGTCCGCCTTGACGGCGTGAAATGTATAATCGCGGAACTGACGAATTGATATGCAAGCTTTTATGCATATGCATGATCTTACGCGTGGTGACATCAAGGGCCTTGAGCTCGTTCTTCGTCCACTGAACCACCCCAAACGACTAGAGTAGAACCGGGACGGCAAGCATATTAGTCGCAGATACCTTGTTCAACGCCGACAGATTGGAAGACCAAAACTATCTAAGAAGATGCTTGTATCTGCTTCGGAGAGACTTCTTCACTGATGTTACGTCCTGAATGCGGCTTTGAGGCACGCCCAGGTATGTATAGGTCTCTCCAGTGTTAAGATGTCTAATAAGAATTATATCTATAAGCTCAGGGTCCTTGGGAACGCCAGTAATCTTTCCTTTCTTCAAATGAATTTTGGCACACTTGTCCAAACCAAAGTCCATCCCAATCTCTCCTGTGTAGTTCTTGACGATATTTATAGCAGTTTGAAGTTTGCTTTTACCAGCGGCATAGATCTTCAGGTCATCCATATAAAATACATGAGTTACCTTATGCTCGCGCTGATTAGTGTCGCCAAAGAGGTATCCAGGAGAATTTCGTAGTGCGAGAGATAGAGGCAGAAGTGTGATGCAAAAAAGCAAAGGGCTCATACTATCCCCTTGAAAGACGCCCCTCTGGAAGGTGACCTTGTTCGTCGTCAGACGATGATTCCTAGATAAGACGGTAAATCTAGTTTTCCAAAGAGGCATCACTCTCTCTATGCATCTCACTATGTGTGGATGTACCTTCAAGCTTTCCAACAGACAGATGATAAGTCTATGAAAGGTTGAATCGAAAGCTTCCCGGTAGTCAATCCAGGCCATTGACAGCACGCGCTGATGGGCGGCAGCGTCTTTACAGACACGCCTGTCAATTAGCAGGTTCTCTCGACAGCCTGCTACACCTTTTTTCGAGCCTCGTTGTTCGTACATCTCTCGCCATATAGGCTCAATTCGTCGAACGATCCTGTTGTTTAGGATAGCTGTGAAGATCTTATACAGTGTGTTTAAACAAGTTATTGGCCTGTAATTCTTTGGTCTGGACCTGTTGCCTCTTTTCGGTAGGAGTATAGTGCGTCCCAACACCAGCCACTGCGGAATGGGCGTCTCCGACTTTAAATATGAGGTGAATATGCGGGCCAAATGTTGGTGTATAGAAGTAAACTTTTTCTACCAAAAGTTCTTAATACAATCTGGTCCAGCACCGGAAAAGTTCTTAGTGACTCTAAGTGCTTTTCTCACCTCTTCGGCAGTGACTGATGGGCACTCCTCCTCAAATTTTATGAGGCTGTCGCAAAACTCCTTGAAGCGGATGATATTGTCAGTATCTTCTTTCAACTCTAGTGTTTTCGGGATCTTGTACACCTCTCTCCAAAGAGTCTCTACCTCCTTGGGCTTGGGTGGATTTTTTACAAAAACAGGGGGATCACTGAAGAGGCGTGATGGGTCAGCAAGAAACTGTTGATTCTCCCTGTTCTATCTCTCCCTCTTCTGTATCCTCCTCCTTGCGTCAGATAACAGCCTTATTTTGTCAACAATATGCTGCTTGATTGTCAGCAGCTTTGGCTTGTTCAGTGTGTCATTCAAGGTCCTTAGTTCTTGGGCGAACTTCCGTACCCTTTCCGTGAACGGTGTACCAGATGTTATATAGTCAATCACACATTGAACACGGGACGCATTCTGTCTTGCCCATCCAATTTTCTTGTTCAGTTGATGCAAGCGTCTTCTGGTCTTTTGATCCATCGTCGGTTTCAGCCTTCGATTTGAATCAGCCAAAGCTCTCGCAGCACCATAAACTGAGCAATTGATGGTCCAGAGGTCGGACTTTTGCGAGATATCTCCACGAAGGGAGGCATCCATTTCAGCCAGATCTTGGGGCTTAAGAGGAACTTGCATGTTGATGTTCCTCCTTGTACTGAAATTGCGATCATCTTCCAGAAGGTGCCTGCTCTCTGCGGTCGATCTTAATGTCGTTTCATCTTCGTCTGCAGCTTGCAACTTTGTCGCTCTTACGGTGTTGGTCGCGACCCTGCCCTGCCGAACGCTACAAGGGATATAGAGTCAATTGTCCGAAACGAGAAGTGCCAGATATTCTGGAACTACGATTTTCGGGCAGCAATCTCCGTTGCGCACTCGAGGCCTGACATTATTCTCCAAGACTTCGAGAAAAGAACGATATTCGTGATCGAATTCTCGGCTCCGTCCGAATACAATATCACTGCAAAGGAGAAAGTAAAAGAGGAGAGGTATCAAGACCTTAAAAGAGAGCTGCAACGACTGTACCCAAAATATTCGGTACGAGCAATTGTCCTTGTGATAGGTGCTCTCGGGAAGTCCTAAATGATCACTGATTAGTAACCTTAAAGCCATACCCGCGTGCCAAAAATATGCCAAGGCACTTGCGAGATGGATGCAGAAAGCTGACATCCTTGGGTCGCTTCGTGTCCTCAAGACACACGAGGGTTTCGCCGACCTGTCGTTGCGATTTCGTCATGCCCTGTGACCACCCATCTCACGAATGTGAGACGTGGCCATAGGTGTATTTTATCGCGGTTCTACTGGGGGCTATTGACATTTTCTTTTTAGATGGCAGTTGCTCTTAGTGGTACCCTGCGGGGGTTGTTTAACTTTTTTTTTTAATTACATAATCTCATCTCATTTGGCATTACGAATTTCTCTCTCCATGTAATACGTGTAACATTGTGCGCTGGCCCGCAAAAGAAAATGTTTATAACAATGTTAACGTTGGTTCTTGAGAGTAGTAGTTTTTACATTATTGTAAATCTTGAAATTTTGAACAACTTTTTACAATAATAAGTTATGAATTTTACATGGCTCTGAAATGTAAGCGTCGCATCGGTAAGTTTATAGGTTATGTTCCGTATCTACAAATATGTTATATTCGCTATAAAATTTTGTTATATGAGAAACGTAGTTCTATGTTCTTCAGATAAATGATGGAGATAATTTTCACGTGAAGAGGCTCCACAGCATGGAGCGAAAGCTCGCTCTTAAACAAACTGTAAGATCAGTAGATCAAAAAAACCAACATCTTCGTATATATTTCCTGCACTGATCAACAATCAACAACTTATAATGAGGTTGAGAAGAGGTCACATACCGATTATGAACGAAATTCGATCACCATAACTGACTAAGAAAAAATCCCAAAACGTGTTCAATTTTTGAAGATTTTTCGAAGCTTTGAAGGCGATGTGCGACCGGAAGATATGGTCCGATTAAAAAAAATCTTTGCGATCAGAGCGACGAGTAGCAACTTTTCCGCTCTATTACGATTAGATTCTGTAACTTTCGTGTAATTCGACCCACCCTAATGTAGAATTCACATATTTGGAGAAGTAGACTTTCTTTTCTTTGATTGAAACTATACCTAACAGTGCGACTCATTTCCCCTAATTGGTCATCTCATTTTATCGAACTGTCAGGACATCTTTATCATCTAGTTGTATTATTTCTTACTAAATCGCGCATGAAATTATAATGAATTTATATTAGTAATTCATATTTCCACATAAAATTTTATCCTGTTTCAACTAAGTTATGTCAAATTTTACACACAAATATTCTCCGTGTGGAATTCGCGCGTGATACGTAGTACCGGAAATGTTGTGCTCAGTGCAAAATCAAGAATCTCGAGTACATTACCTCCCTGCAAAATAAGTTGAATCAGAAATGATGTTTTCGCATCTACGAGATGTTTTCTGTGAATCTGCTTTGCGACAAACTTAGATTGGGAAGGTTGCCCAATAGTTTTAATGTGAGAGTACGCATATACCTTCTGAAACTTGAATACATCTGAATACGAACTAAGAGATTTCGCATTCAATGTATGTTAATGTCAGAGTTCGAATATGTTTCAATGTTACAGAATGCGATTGAATTCGAAACAGAATTTGTCTTAATGCTACACGGAAAAAAAAAGTTGTCGAAACTTTAGTGACTAGTCAACCATTCCAGGATAGCCCACTTTTTGTTCAGAATCTCGTATAATTTTGATTAATGAACCGCAAACTTCATCGAAAAAGTGAAAAAAGTCATCGAATTATTGAAAGAAAATCTAGGAACATCCGTTTTCGAATTTGTATTCAGCAGAGTTTGACAAAGTTCTAGACAAGCATTCAATTTTTCATAAAAAATCCTCCAGATACCACAAGATTCGGAATACAATAACTCTAGCACAGAAACGAATAACTGATTGATAAGTTGTCGAAGAATTCGTTGACTGTCTCCTACATATCTATATATTCACAATGTACAGTCACATTGGATGCTTGTATTAACACGTAGTTACGCTCAGGTGAAGTGGTGTATGTATAAGTCTGTATGGAGTCGCGGTCACCGGCAATGAACAAATGAGCGCGGATTTAAATTTGGCTCTTCACTGAGATTTGTGCAAAATATTCAATGTGTCAAGTTAGCCGTGGGGTCTAGTTGTTAGGGATAAGTTGCGCTCGATAGGCGTTAGGTAGTTCGAATCCCGCCAAAAAATTTGTTTCGATTTTTCATAGGTTCGTGTGTATCGGTAAAAATAAATATAACTTAAGCGTGAGTCTATGTGAATAACAATATAGTAAATATAACCGCGAAATATATATTTTGTCAACTTGGCTATACTGTTTTCTAAAAACTCGTTAGGAGTCATCCAAAGTTTCATAGACTAGCTTCGAAGCATTAGTGTATCAGTGTTTCAAGAACTCCATTCCTCTGGTCTTCACATTTTCATTGCAATTATTTTGTACTTTCGACAACTCTTTCTACTTTTTAAACATGTATCAATCAAAGTTTCTAAGACGATTCTTTCAATTTATGACACACGTTTAGCCCTATCCTATAGTGGTTGACTCAGTCATTCAAAATTTCAACAACTAGTTTTTTCCGTGTATTTAATGCGATTGAAATCGAAACAGAATGTATGAGATTGCTCAGTATTAAATCGCATTCACAACTTGTTTTCTGAAAGTCGGCCTCGCGACAACTTCGCATGCGAAGTGCAATACTTCCGATTTCGTTTCAATCTGACTATTTTTATAAGGCCACTTACAGGTAAAAATGTTATATATAGTTTATATAGTGGATGAGACAATGATATTTTTCATTTGCTCCATTAATTTTTCTGTATAAATCCAAGGGAAAAAAATCAGGGTTTTGTTTACTATATATAAACTCCCTATAAAAAGGAGTTGATTGAAAAGCATTGAAACGTTTCAATTTGTTTTAATTGCATTTTTGTCTGAATGCTTAGTATTGCGTATAAGCGCAATGAAGCGAATTGAAATTATGCTAGGCCGCTTCACGAAACCTCTTCTTTCGTATTGATTCAATTAATTCGAGGCATGGTATTTTCATTTAAGGGAGCATTGTATACATTGCGGAAGCCATTATACTAAACAATACTCACTAAAATTGATCTCTTATGTACTGGGAATTAATTTTCTTGTGATGCAAGTTTCACTATAGGCAATCAAACATCTGGCATTAAATAGTTTTTAACATTAGTGGTATTAATGAAAGTGAATACGGAACACAAGACTTTTATCACACAAAAAGAAGTCCCAAGAGAACTATAAAGATTCACTCATGCAAAAAATTTTTGTCACAGAAGTTTCTTTAGAACACTGTAAGAATCTTAGCGCCTTGTCTTTCGATAGGCAGCATTCTTCTCCGCCATGAATACTAACTGTTGTCTGCTGGAGCACCCCTCCGATGGTGTTTGTGTGAACTATGTTTAAAATTCGTGTGAATTGAAACAGCGACATAAATTTAGTCTGCTCTAAAGTAAAGCGTTAGAACACCTGATATTGGAATTTCAAGAACTGTTTACACCAAAGTTGTTATTTAAGGAATCAGAACCGGGCTTGCATACTTATGACGTAGTTATAAATGTTTAAACAATTCGTTGGTTGGCAAAATATCAAAGAAAGTGACGCCAAGCAACTTGCTATTGAAAAATCAAACTTTCTCATTAGATTCTTAAATTTGAAAAACAACATTCCACTCAAATTATCACACGCTTACAAGTGTAAAAGCGGATATTGCGTCAACATTAATTCATTCATTCAATTACCCTCCACATTAATAAGGATAGGAACCACATTTTTTGAGATGGAACAGAACCATGTCAGTAACATCTCGGTGACAATAATTTAAAGTAAGAAGCATCCCAGCCCCTCTGCTTATAATTTTCAATTAAAAGTTTTTAAAACGCTTCATAGAACAATTCTCTTGCCGTAATGATTTATTGGATTATTAGGACTATCCTAAGCAAAATAATCAATAAAATCTGTATTAATGAATACTGAAAGAAAGAAATGGTTAGAAAGAATGGTTAGGAAATGAATGGTTAGGAATGGTTAGGAAAGAATGGTTAGAATCTGTAAATGAGACATTAATCCGAAGAGACATAAGAAGTCATAGGAACAGAAGAGCTTGCATGAAGAAATGCATGGACGTAAAGGAAGCTAGAGTAGTATACCAGGACAGAAAAGTGTGGCGACAAATAGTTTATAAACAGAGTGACAATAGAGTGAATGATGCCTGAAACAAAGACCTTGGATACTAATGGGTCCAAGTGGGGAACCATGCATAACAACCTTGTGAGGATCCTCACTTGGGGTTATCGCTATAGAGATTGATCAGCAACCTGGGTCGGAGCAGTGTTGCGGAGTGAGCGTGTTATTTGAATAAATCACACGAAAACTCCAGATCAATCTAAAATATCTATACCTAACACATATATACCTATACACCTATCTACCTTATACCATATAACGACCTACTTTACACCTATATACCTATCCCACTACTTTCCAACCGAGCAAGTCACACCTACCCCGAAAGGGAAATGGCTTAATGGTATAATAATAAATAATAATAATTTGGTCATGGAAATAACCAAGGAAAAAATATGAGATGTACAATGTGGTCAATGTGGTTTTATGCCAGGAAGATCGTCTGCGTATAATATAATACTTTGAAACAGATTATAGACAATGGCTCTAGAGTAGGCAATCAAGTTTTCTATGCATTTGTCAATCCAACAAAAGACCCTCGATAAAGTGGATAGAGTTAAACTCTCAGAAACTTTGATAGCGTACGAGTCAGTAATTGGCTTCTCAAAGCAGTAAAAGCAATATACGAAAGTAGGAAAACGAGTGTAAAGATGAATGGAAAACGGAGTGATTGTTTTTCTACGAGTATTAGAGCATTAAGCAAGGTTGTGTATGTTCACTTGGCTCCTCATTATATTAATGGACAAATATCTAAAAATGTCTTTCTTAGATGATGAAGGTGTTGATCCTGGAACAGTGAAGTTGCTTCGACTGACGTTCGCAGATGATGAACTTGTTAGAGCAGAATCTAAGGATAATTGGAAGAGAATTATGAGTAGAGGGAATGTTTGTGCGAATGGTAAAGATTTGATGATAAACTTACAATAAAATCAAGATTTTAGTTTTCGAAAGAGGGAATAAGAAAAAAGTATGCAACATTACCTTTGCCCAAGAGAAGATTGACTATATTAAAGATTTCGTGTATCTCGTAAATTTCTTTCTTGCTTTTCGAGCCTGTTAAATATTTGCGATACATGCACTTTTTTATATGGCAACATTTTTTGAAATCCTCGCACTGGAATTTGAGAATTTATGAAATTATGAAAATGAAAACTGGGTAAGGACTTGAAGTAAAATTATTTCTATGCTATATGTCGAGAAATTTACTTTAGAGCGAAAAACTAAATGGCGCTTACCATTTGTCATTCCTGTAATTTTGAAATTTAATTGTTTTTAAGTGAAAGGAGAAACGATTTTTCAAATAGTTTCTTCTAATCACTTGGAATCGTTAAAAATAAAATTTGGAATGAGTTTTTCTGTTCCAGTTTCCATTCTCATGTCTTTGTATAGAGCCAAAGGAATAAAATAGTTTGCATACAAGGATTTTCGGTCACGAAGGTAGCAAAATATGTATCTCAGGATAGGGATGTGTGGCTACACATTTTTTATAAGGATAAAAAATGTGCAGCGAAGAATATTAGCGGTGGATATAGCTTGAATTAACTTGCCCACTAAATCATGAGGTATTTTTTGTTTTTGAGTATAAACCATGATGCACGATGACTTCGTAATTCATTCCATTTGGGGTAACTTTTGTTTGAATAACCATTATACGACTTCCAGAGCGATCTGAAATTAATTCTAAAAAATCCATTCTTACTTGTCATTGAATATTTTACTTTTGCCAAATTTTATGAATGTGAAAGAACTGAACTATACATTGTCATGACTATTAAGAGTTTGCATCAAAACCTTAATTTCGCCATAAATATCACTTTCTTTTCTTCTTTGTGAGGAAAATAAACTGTTCTTTGTGGTTACGTTAAATATTTTGTACGGTATCTCTAATATCCATAATATTGAAGAGAATGGGGGAAGTATCATTGCAGTCTACGAGAATAAAGCGAATAAATTACAATTACTTGTGAACACATGAGGCTTAAAACTTTACTTAACATTTGCGAGTAAAAATATAATTAACACGGACATTCTACATGTTTTATATATCACTGCTCTTCTTTCTTTAAAAAGTTTTCCGCTTCAAATCCGCAGGACTAATGTCCTGATTGATATTTTTCTCTTCTTCTCGTTCTTCCTTTGCGCAATTTTCTGATAAGTTTAATCCCGTTAACGCATTAAGAGAAACTCGCTACGCAATTGAGCAGTAACAAAGGATGGCACAACCGACAAACGAAATTAATTCATTATTTGCTTCAACAATGGTCTGCAATCGCAGAGTTACAGTTTTGCCAAAACGTCAAGGTTGTAGCTTGTTATTTAAAAGCAGTATCTAGTTTATGCACTTGTGGATACCTGCACAAGTCACTCATAAACGATTACGTTATGTGAAATTGACTGTATTTTTTTCTGTTACAGTCGAAAGAATTCAATCGTTCTCAGAACCCAGCTCTCCGTGCGAGTTCACACCATCATAGGTATTTCATTTTTATTGTATTTTTACCCTACTAACCATTTTCTTTCCAATAAGATACAATCTGAAAGCTCACGCATGAAAGTATCCTCATTTATCACGAAACAACCATTCAGTACAAACTGTTTCGAATTTTTGAGACAACCGTTATTTTATCTATAAACGTCTAAAACTTTATCATGGTTTCAAGGGCAAAACTGCGAGAAGCAGAAGGTAGATATTCAGCATTATCTTATCGCATTCTACCTTCACCCTCTCATATTGGTTTATTTCACCAGACCTCTACTCTCCATTCCATAGTGTGATCGACTCACAGAATCCTGTCCAAATGTCGAAAAATGTAGTTTTAAATTTAGAGATTTGAATCATTTAGTTAAATAAACAGATAGTTGGAGCATCAACATACCTGAACTATATACAAAAACGAAATAAAAAAATTACTATGATAAACTCAATTATAGTTGTGTAGTTGAAAAAAGTAGCAAAGAGTACACTGAAGAAAAAATATTACTTGTACCAGGTGAGTTTCACTTGGCTGAGGTAAGAAAAAGTCCTGTTTATTTTCGAAAAGATATTTAATTCAGGCAAATCCATATGTGCACCTTAAATGGAGAATTAATTAATTTTAGACAAAAAATGTTAAATCGCGCTCCATTAGGCAACCATCTCGCCCTTCGTGCTCGATAATATATTCACCTCGCGCTACGTGCTCGGACACATTTGCCTAACGCTTTAAGCTCGGGTCTTCTGGGTTTTCGTACTTTGTGTGCTCGCTATTGCGTGCTTCGCGGGCTAATACTCTCTTAGTTATCTTCATCGGTATGACCCGCTTTCGGTTTGATTATGTACGTTTTACATACAGAGAGGAACTAATTTACTTGAGGTTCTATCGACCTTAAGGAATACATTCTCATCAAGACACTCGCGCTTCGCGCTCGATATTTAGTTTAAAAATTATGTAAACTTTGCGCTGCACGCTCGTTTCTGTTCATCGTTTAATCCTTTCAGGGGCACATTTTTCTGCTGCACCAATCTCAGACCTAATAGTGTATACAAGGGTTCTAAGGGTCGCTGATTACGAATCTTGAGTCAGATTTCCAAAATTCAAAATGGTGGAATCAAAATGGCGGACGTAATTTTCAAAAACTAGCCTAAAAATATAAAAATTTGTACATAAGGGTTTTTGAGGTCGCTGGCTACGAATATGAAGTCCGATTTTCAAAATTCAAAATGGCGGATTCAAAATGGCGGACGTAATTTTCAAAAATTAGCCTATAAATATACAAATTTGTACATAAGGGGTTTTGAGGTCGCTGGTTACGAATATGAAGTCAGATTTTCAAAATTCAAAATGGCGGACGTAATTTCCAAAAATTAGCCTATAAATATAAAAATTTGTACATAAGGGATTTTGAGGTCGCTGGTTACGAATATGAAGTCATATTTTCAAATTTCAAAATGGCGGACATAATTTTCAAAAATTAGCCTATAAATATAAAAATTGGTACATAAGGGATTTTGAGGTCGCTGGTTACGAATATGAAGTCATATTTTCAAATTTCAAAATGGCGGACATAATTTTCAAAAATTAGCCTATAAATATAAAAATTTGTACATAAGGGTTTTTGTGGTCGCTGATTACGAATCTGGAGTCAGATTTTCAAATTTCAAAATGGCGAAAACCACGAAAGTAAAAACTATGATCACACTTTTTTGACCATGGCCATGTCCGCTTCTCCGATTTCTCGCTCGAGCGCTACCCCCACCACTTTAGCGTCAGTCGCGATCGATGCATTTCATAGCTGACGCTCCAGGCAGTCGAGCGGGACCGCGCTTAGAGTGGGGGTTTATGGCTTCTTGGAATCATACTCCCCTACAGCCGTTAAAACGGCCATGCTCGGAGCTTGGACTGTACAAAGCACTATCTGCAAAAGTTTGTTTTACTCATGCATTCTATTGATATAATTATAATCCAATTCAATATTGGGCCCAAAAAATTACATGAAAATATGTAATTTATGTGAAAACTCCCATATTTGACAACTATTTCAGCGACCTCAAGAACCCCTATATAAGTAATACCAGCTGAAATAATTGAATTTTGTGAATTCTTCTTACGATTAGGCCGCCATATTGGATCCGCCATTTTGGATTTCTGGAATCAAAAACTGGATTCGTATTCAGCGACCTTGAGAACCCCTGTATACCAAATATCAGTAAATTTTGTTGTAAAATAAGCTCATAGCCGAATTTAATTGAAACTCTCTACATTTTGTTGTTGTTGATTATTTATAACTAATTACATATAGTGATCCTCTAAATCTTTAGCCGAGAAACCTGTTCTCTATGCATCCCTTATTCAATGACAAAAGATTAGAGCCATCTAGAGCTTAAATTATTCAAGCTATAAAGAAAAAACCGAGGAAAACTAGGGTGCCACTATAGTGGCACCTGCCCCTGAAAGGGTTAATGGAAACTCAAAAGTTTGAGCGCGCTCATGGCGCGCGATTTGGTTGTCGCGCTTCACAACGACAATATGTTATGTTCTATGCTCTTCAGATAAAAATGACTAAATTTGTATTTGATCTAAAATGAAGAAGGAAATTCCTTCACTGCAGCGTACATTTCCGTATATTTCTAATAGATCATACAATCAGAAAGGTTTTCTTCCAAATATCTGAAAAGGGGGAAAAAAAAGTATCTAAGTTGTTTTTGGAACATATATATGTTAAATTTTTTAATGATTATTGAAAAATGGACATTTGACGAAAACCGGGGGGAAGGTCAAATTTTACACAAATCGAATGCCTTCTCTGCATGAGAATGTAAAAATAGAATAAACTGTTCGAATTTTCAAGTACCATGAGCATGAAATATTATTATACCATTAAGCCATTTCTCTTTCGGGGTAGACGTGACTCGCTCGGTTGGAAAATAGTAAGGTGGGGAAGGAGGTATAGATTTTTTAGATTGATCTAGAATTTTCGTGTTATTCATTCAAATAACACGTTCGTATTGTAACACTTCTCCGACCCAGGTGGCTGATCAATCTCTGTAGCGATCACCCCAAGTGAAGAGCTTCGCAAAATTGTTATTTGTGGTTCCCGACTGGGGCCATTAGTATCCAAGGTCTTTTGTTCCAGGCGTCATTCACTCTACTCCCATTCTTTTTATAAACTATTTGTCGCCACACTTTCCTGTCCTAACGTACTTCTCTAGCTTCCTTCACGTCCATGAATTTTTTCATGCAAGCTCTCGTATTAATATGGCTTCTTATGTCTCTTCGGATTAAAGTCTCATTCACACATACTAACAATTCTTTGGGCGGTATACCTCTGGGCATGCTGCCATTTACTTTACTTTTATACACTTGTTTGGTCAGTCGTTCATCTTACATTCTTTCAAGATGTCCGAACCACGTTGACTGATTTCTTTCTGAAATGTCAACTAGTGTCTCCTGTATTATTTCGCTTCTCTCTTCGTCCATTCAGTGTTTTCCCGCAAATTGTGCGCAGAGGTATCATGCCAATCACGTTAATTTTACTCTTATCCTTTTCTTAACAGGTCCATGTCTCACTACCGTATAGCACAGTCGGTACAAATATATAATTATGTACTGCCGTTTTAGCTTTTTTTGATATATTTTTACTTCCGAGAATGGACCCTGCTCCAGCGATAAAATTCTGACCCTCGTTTATACACCTATCTATCTGCCCATCTATCTTCCCGTTACTAGTGAATAGGCTACCTAGGTATATATACGTATCAACTTGTTCTAATTTCTCATCACTTAGGACAATGTTGCACATTGTTTTATCACCTTTTCCTTCAAACATCATGATTTTTGTTTTATTCACGTTAATTTTCGCAGTTTCAACAATGATATCCCGTAGCATAGTCCATGCGCCTTCTATATGTTCATGGCTTATAAGCGCTTCTCAAGATGCTCAATCTATGCGTTCGTTTAGCTTAGTCTAAAAATCTATCCGCACTTCCGGTTTCTGTAAATTTTCAATCTTGTTTCACGCTTGTTTTATTTGTTTGGTTCCCTTTCTTCTCCATCCCCGCCCTAAGTTTATTTTGGAGACTAAAAGGTTATGAGCAGTATTGCATTCAGAGCCCCTCATGACTCTTTTATCTTTGACTAGTTCTCTTAGTTTTCCATCCGCAATAACGAAGTCAATTATACTGTGGCTATTTTCTTTACGCCAGGTATATATGTAGATCATTCTATGCATAAACTAAGTATTTGTTATAAATAGGCCCTTTTCTAAGCATAAGCTAACTAATTTTTCCCTGTTACAATTTCTTCTTGTTGTATCCCCAGAACTACTTAGCACCCTTTCTGTATCTGTACACTGACGTTGTACTCCGATCCATCCATTCATATCTCGTAGCAAAATGATTCTTTCACCATGATCGCAAGTACTCATTGTATCATTTAAAGTGTCCTACGGCAATCTGGGCGACACAACCTTGAGCTTTGAGATGCTGTCGTGCTTCTTTATTCATAATCTAACCGACCCCTTGGTTACAATGTGATTCACTATCTACTCCTGACCATATTTCAAAATCGCCTTTCAACGCCCCATTTTCTATGTTTCTACTTTCGAAACCCTTTTCCTTCGTCGCAGGTACACATAGAATATCTGGTTTCCTTACGTGCATAGTTTCTCGTAGTTCTCTTGTCTTAAGATTACCGACGGGGAGGGGGGGGGGGGGGACAAGGAATGGAAATCGAGAAAGTCGCAATTGGTTGACGTTTTATGCAGAGAAGGTCCCCAGGCTTCAGCAGCGTTGTATTAAATAGGAGTTCCTATGTTCCGATCTCCCAATTCCCGGCCAACCTCTAAACGAGGAGCCAATAACTCTTTTTTTTCCGCACAAACTTTTTTTAATCATCATTTGCAGTCGCTAGTGAACAGGCTACCCAGATATACGTACTTGTCAACTTGTTCTAATCCCTCATCATTAAGAACAAAGTTGCATATTGTTTTCTCACTTTTTACTTCAAAACCCATGATTTTTGTTTTATTTACGTTAATTTTGAGGCCCATGTTCTTCAAGCTTATCATCTGCGAAAGCTAACCCACGCACCTTCACTGTTTCGAGATCCATACCTTCTGCGTCGAAGAGGGCAGTTTTAAGACACTTATCCATAAATATGATAAATAGCCATAAGAACATAACGCATCCTTTTTTCACGCCTTGCATAATATCGAACCAGTCATTTGCTTTCCTATTTACCCTTACGCTCGCTTGACTACTTGTATATATTGTTCTTATTGCTTGTAGCAGCCATTCATTGACTCCGTACTCCTTAAGGACTTCCCACAGTTTTCTTCTATTTACCTTGTCAAATGCTTTTTCCAGGTCAACAAATGCACCGAAAACTTTCTTTCCTACTCTCAAGCTTTTTCCTGTTATCTGGCTTAGGCTAAATATCCGATCTGTACATGATCTTTCTGGAATAAATCCACTTTGGGCTTCCCATATTTTTTCTTCTGTGATTTCCATTACCTGCGTAATTACTTCAGTTGCTTTTATCTCCCTTTCTTTGGTATATCGGTACGATAATCGCTTTCCTTCAATCGTCTGGGACTTCTCCCATCTTGAGACATAAATTTATCGAATCGCACAACCTGTGAGGTATATACTCCAGGGTGGGCCGAATTACACGAAAGTTTTCGAATCTGATCGTAATAGTGCGGAAAGGTTGCTACTCGTCGCCCTGATCGCAATGATTTTTTTTTATCGGGCCATATCTTCCGGTCGCACATCGCGTTCAAAGTTTCGAAAAATCGTGAAAAATTGAACACGTTTTGGGATTTTTTCTTAGTAAGTTATAGTAATCGAATTTTGTTCAAACTCAATATGTGACCTCTTCTAAATATCCCTTGACTGAAAAAAAAAACTTTTCTTCTCATCCCCCTCTCCTGTAAGGGTGGGGGGAGGGGCAAATATTGTGAAAAGGAGCCATTTTAAGGTCGCTTTTTTCCTTGTGTAGAGTGTGCTGGTGCGATCGGCTAAGGCGTTAAGAGCGTTAAAATATATCATATTTAGAACAGTATTATGTCAATATACATCAGCCGCAATATGATGGGAGGGGAGGGGGAGCTGAGCCTCAGCGAGGGTTGACCAATGGCCAAGCTGGGTGGGCGGCAGTCGGTTCTAGGAATTCGCCTTCTTGCTGCGCTCAACGTGCCAACCAGACAAGTCAAGACGTGTCCAATTTTAGTGTTTTACTGTGCATTTTAGTGTTGATTAGTGAAGGAGTTTGATTGACAATGACGCCGAAGACGCTCGGTCAAAAATTTCATTGACCTTTATTTGGACCGCCTAAGAGTCTGAACAAACAGATTCGTCCTGCAGTAGCTAATGTCGTTGCTGATGATATAGAGTCCATTTACACTAAGGCATCTTTACCAGAGGTCTCTCGCACGAGAATTATACAACTTATCAAAACTCTTCACGATAAGTATTACTACATCCTTACCAAGTTAAACAGGAACAAAAATACCTGGAAACACAGAGAGAGTACACACAATACATTTCTAACTGTCAAATAACGTTTTTTGACAGTCAGAAATGAATGAGTGTACTCTTCTTGTGTTTCCAGATATTTTTGTTCCTCTTTAACTTGTCACGGATGTAGTAATACTTATCGTAAAGAGTTTTGATAAGTTGCATAATTCTCGTGCGAGAAACCTTTGGCAAAGAAGCCTTAGTGTAAATGGACTCTATATCATCAGCAACGACATTAGCTACTGCAGAGAAGCTGACATCCTGTTTTGGACTGACCGAAGCCAGGGTTAAATAATTTCTAACATGCTGGCAGTGTAGCAAAACATCAGCATGTGAAGGAAGAATCTGTTTGTTCAGATTTGTAGGCGGTCCAAATAACGGACAATGAAATTTTTGACCTAGCGTCCTCTACGTCATTGTCAATCAAACTCCTTCTCTAATCAATAATAAATTGCACAGTAAAACACTAAAATTCGTCACGTCTCGACTTGTCTGGTTGGCACGTTGAGCGCAGCGGTGAGGTGAATTCCTAGAACCGGCTGCCGCCCTTCAGCTTGGCCATTGGTCAACCCTCGCTCTAACTCACCTCCCCCCTTCATGCAAAGATGGTATTCTTCCAACTATGCACGTCTCGAATTAAACGATTAGAATTTTCATTTAGAAGTCCACGTGCACAGATGGTACCCTCCCAACTGTTCAGGTCTCAATTCACACTATTAGTCTTTTCATTAAAAGTCCACGAGTACAGATGGTATTCCCTCAACTGTGCACATCTCGATTAATGCTATCATTCTTTACCTATAATTCCATGTGCACAGATGGTACCCTCTCAACAGTGAACGTCTTATTTAATACAATTCGATTTTTCATTCAAAAGTTCACATGCACAGGTGGTATTCTTCCAACTATGCACGTTTCGAATTGAACGATTAGGCTTCTCATTTAAAAGTTCACGTGCACAGGTGGTATTCTCTTAACTGTGCACGTCTCGATTAATGCAAATACTCCTAACCCGGGTGGCGGATAGGGGAATGCTCACTGGAAACAGAGGGTAGGGCTGAAATAAAATAGGCCCCGCGGACCAAACAGACTGGGTGAAGGACACACTGAGAAAAAACCATGACCGCTTCCTGTTGCGGCCCTGTACCGAGGGTTTCTGCTGAATACGGTTACACTACTCAATAAGCAGTCGCAGGCCAGCGATGGTCCCGAAGGAAAAACCTCCAAGCCAAGGCGTTAATCCGCCGTACCGAAGGCTGCGTGGCACCAGGGGAGTGGTGACGCTAACGGTATCTCTAGGACACCAGGTCGCCTTCTAGAGTACACAGACCTTGCCCTCGCATGCGGGGCTCTGCGGGGGTGGACCTTTATTTTCCCTAGCTACACGTGGGAATTCTAATGGCGACTAATACAAATTTAAACAGGAGTATAT
This sequence comes from Andricus quercusramuli, assembly GCA_932178445.1. Lineage (NCBI taxonomy): Eukaryota > Metazoa > Arthropoda > Insecta > Hymenoptera > Cynipidae > Andricus > Andricus quercusramuli. Next base: position 38,296 of record CAKNXH010064368.1, on the reverse strand, counting down.
GTGAGGAATTGGCGGGAGAGATGTACGTAGTGGAGAAGTTTGACAAGGGTCGAAAGACTAATGCCAAACAGGATATAATGGAGGCGAACAAGAATGTAGAGCAGGGTCAAAGACTCATTGACGAACTTAAAGAGGTGCTGGAGGAGATGTAGACATTCTGCAACTCCAAACGAAATATGTTCATGCCCATTAGGGATGGACTGGAAAAGGCGCGGAGAGTGACGGGGAAGCTGGAATGGAACGTGCGGTTCATAGACGCAAATTATAAAGACGCGATAAAGTACGTTGGAAAGGAGGCACGAAAAAAGAACCTGCAGAATGTAAGAAAAATGAGAGAAGACACGAGCCAGAGCGGGACTCAAACTGAAGAAGCTGTGGAGGCTCCCGCTACCCAACTTGGGAAGCGTGAAAGGGAGCCTTCAATGAGTCCCGTTGAGGCAAACGCAGTCAAACAGAGGGTGAAGAAGCCGAGGACCCGCAATACTGTTGTGGCGTCCTCAACCCTAGAGGGTGAGGATGTAGAGGGCACCAATCCTGCACCCGCACCCACGAAGAAGGAGAAACAGAGGAGAGTTCGACCCGAGCTGGTCCTGATAAGACCAGCCGAGGGTTCCAGCTATGCGGAGGTCCTCCGGAACCTCAAACAAAAGGTAAAGCCGGACAGCCTTGGTGTGAATATCAGGGGTGTCAGGCAGAACCGTAGGGGAGAGGTTCTTGTGGTGGTAGGGCCGGCTGCGGATGGCAGATCAAAGCTGTCCGCGGCCATCAAGGATGCCGTAGGGAGTAAGGGGAACGTGCATCACCTCGTTCCCCGCATCGAAGTCGAGGTCCTGGACATCGACTTAATCACAGATGCAGAGGATGTAGAGGCTGCTGTCCGAAAACACTTCGAAAGGCCAGCAGCTGGAGAGTTAAAGGTGTCCATGACGAGGAAGGCCTTCAGAGGTAATCTGAGGGCCTACGACGGAATGAAAGAGGATCTGGCGAAAAGACTCCTCCGCACGGGACATCTCAAAGTGGGGTGGGTGTCCTGTCGTGTGCGGAGGAAGACAGAGTGTATAAGGTGTTACCGCTGCCTGGGCTTTGACCATATGGCAGCGGGATGCAGGGGTCCGTACAGGACCCAGGCCTGCTGGAGGTGCGGCAAGGAGGGCTATAGGGCTGCGGCGTGTGAAAGTACGCCGCAGTGCTACCTCTGCGCCGCCAAAGAAGAGAAACCCCGGACCGACCATCTGCCGGGGACAATGCGGTGCGCGTCGTTCAGGGAGGCCGCCTCTTCGAAGAAGCTGGATAAACGACGCAAGTAGCAGATCATACATAACCAAGATGCCGAAGGCCGACGAGCCCGGGTTGTGGTACCACCACACCACTGAGGACGATGCGTGCATCTTGATTGGAAGAGAAGTGTTGAGATGCCGAGCTGGCTGAAATAGATGGAAGTCGAAGCACGACTTAATGGCCTTACCCCCATGTTCCTGCAGTAATGCGAAAGCGGATTCCGGGAACATGGGATGGCGGGAAGAGGAGATGAGTTTAGTGGGTATTACCGTGTTTAGGTGGAGTCCCACACTTAGTGCGTAAATGCCTATTTCTAAATTAAAGTGGATATAAATAAAAAGAACAATCTTCTACAGAAACATAAGTTGGTTCAAAAGATTAGTTGAAGCCATTTCCCAAATTTGTCATTTACCCTATTAATTGAAAAAAATACCTTACTATTTTCGGATGCCAATCATTTCGAAAGTAGTTTTTCTCAAGAAGAACAATCCAGGGGATTCACGAAGTTGATTTTCCAAAGAATTCTTCTTGGCAAAAAATTGTATTGTTTAAAAAAAAGTCCGTCTTCCCAGGTCGTCATTCTTGCATTCTGAATTCTCAAGAATGTTTTTTCAATACATTCAATCTTCCACTTTAACAATTTTGCAAGAAAATTTGAATCGGATTATTTTGCATAGCAATGCAAATTCATTGAACTGTAGGCTTTTTTGAAAACACGCCACCCGTAAGTAACAAATTATTTTCTCATGATCTGTTAGTCTCTAGGGATTTCAGTAGAGGCAATCTTTAAGGGTTTTCGTGCGAAACAAAATTGAGTGCTATGAACTTTTCACTCACCTCTTACCTGGAAGCGAAAATTCAAGCCGACGTGTTTCAAATATTTTCATTTTTATTTTATTATTTTGTTATATTCTCACATTCAGAAAATCAATTAAATTGAATCTAAGGAATAGCTAACTTCTTTAAATAATCTATTATCAATGTAATATTACAAGCTTATACTTTTTCATTTCAAATAGACCCACGCTTTTCGATACATGCGCAGTTGATAAGTCGGGGTACGTTATAATCACTGGTATTGCAGCGCAGCAAGTCCCAATAAAACCTCAATCATGATGGAAGTTGTATGTTTAAAAATTGTTTCTTGAATTTAAATCGAAGATTGGTCGATCAGGACTGAAACTTTTTTTTTGTGTGAAGTTGTAACAGAATTGTTACCATAACGCGGGACTTGGTACGGCCCTGCACGAAGGGGTTGCCAGGCCGCACACGAGATGGAATGGAATACCCCGAGGGGACCCGAAGTCCCGAGGAACAGCACAGCGGTTCCTCAGTCTGCGTTCGCTCGACTCAACGTCGACTGCTCTCGTTTTCCGGATAACGTGCCGCTTTTCCCCTTGTGCTTATCGCTAGTGCTCTTCCCAATCGCTCTTCGTCTATCGTCCCCTGTGACGCCAACGTTATTGACCTACTACCGGAACCTCTACGAGGAAGAATCTCCATCTTCAAATCAACGGCCCTTTTTAGGACCACCCTGTCGTCCACGCGGACGATCTCAAGATCACCCGTTCTTCGCCACGGAATGGCGATCTCCAGCTTGTGATTGGCAATAACTGTCTCACTGTCCTTTCAATTTGGTCTCCGATTTATTTTGTTTTACCTTTTTCTCGGTAATCCAAATCCCAGTCTCCCTCCTTGGTCTTACCTCCGTAACACCTGGCGCTCAACCTAAAATCCCACATCTTTCTTATCACAAAATTCAAACCTGCCGAGAAAAATAGACACAATGTAAAATTTATACTCTATTTTTGACTAACTCACGAACTCTTAACCTACTAAGACTTTTGCATGCTAGTTGATCTTTATGCCTTGTCATTTGCTTGAATTTATTTGCAATGATTATAAGAATTGATATTTATGTCGTGTATGACATGATTTTTTATATACCTGTAATATATATGAATCTCTGAATATGTGATATTTATATGTGCCAATGATCTGAGATATTTATGAAAATGATTTATATGTGCCGATGATCTGATATATTTAGATAATGATTTTGTAGTGCCTATTATGTGATATTTGAGGAGATATAAATTAAAAACTGTATGGTGTACTCGCATATGCGAAAATTGCAGCAGATATTTGCGCATCGCAATTCAGGACCAAGATAGAAATAAAAATGAAGAAAGAATGTGGAAAAATCATAGATATTTTGGAAAAATCAGATATTTATAATTAGAAAAAAGATGAAACCTGAAAAGAAAAGCATACATTTTTCTTCTCGTTGAATATTTCAATCGCCCGACTTGGCGAAACTTCCTAGCGCGGTAACGGGTCCCCACGTGCAACACGTACTCTCGCGAGTCATACGCAAGGTCACGCGTCGTATCTCCAAAACAAAGTGTCCTACGACGAAAATGAACATATTTTCGAACTCTCTAACCATTAAATGACTAATGAAAATTTTAATTAAAATTTATCGAACGAAATGGAAATTTTAAATTAGAAACATACATCGAACGAAAATATAGGGTGTCCTTTCCGTAAAAATCCTAACTCAATATTAAAATAAATGAAATTGAGATCGGGAAAAATTAAAATCACAATGCCGAAACCTACAGTCATGGAAAACGATCATGATAACCTAGATTTGGAAGGTGCTACTGCACTTCAAATCCAAAATATTAATTCGGATAAGGTCACAACGAGACCAATAATCGAAATTATGGTCCCAACTCCAGCCAAAATACGGGCGCTATCCCTAAAATGATAAATAGATCGATAGGTCGCGGTAGGGGTTTCGCGAGAAAAAACATGGAAACCCCAATGAATAAAAATAGGCCAGAAAAAGACCGATTGACTCAGAAAACATATACTGAACCAACTCAAAATAAACGACACGTACTCCATGACCTCACTCAAAACCCTAACAAAACTTTCGACCTAGAAACCAATAACTTCTATTGGGATAACGAAGAGTTACCCGCAATAGGCGCGTTAGGCTCAATAAACAATCCGAGACAAACCAAAATCAAAACCTTTGATTGCGATTCCTTTTTGAAAAATAATACACAGTTCATTTTAGAAACTGACGAGCTTTTAGGAAGTGTAGAGTTTAATGAATTTATGAACCAACAAAAGGAAAGATTTTTTATAGAAAGGGAAAAAAGGGTAAATAATTTAAAACTTAGATTAAACCCGTCAGCTCATAGTTCATTGGAAAACGAAAATGAAAAGATAGAACCTAATTACAGGAAGAATAAAAGCGCATCTCTTGATAGACAGTCAGTACAACTCAATTTCAAAGATAATTTACAAGAACCCCGTCAACTTTCCCACAACAATATCGAAAACCGTAGTAGAACGAGAGTTAATAACATAAAATTACAAAACTCAGATGACAGTGAACCATTAGAGGACAGAAACATTTCAAACCAAAACAGACAACGTAGACTCTCAAAAACAAGTAATAGGTCAAGCAAACAATCTAGAATCCACAAAAATAATACAGATACGGATAACGAACCTGAAAATAATACAAATAATCAAACAATTCCAGCGACATTTTTCCCTTTTGGTATGATACAAACGCCATTTCAAATCATGAGTAACTGGCCGATTAAATTTAGGAATAACAAAGAGGACAGTCCTGCGCATTTTCTGAACGAATTAAAACTATTCAAAGTGGGATATAAAATAAACGACCGCGATATTTTAGAAAATTTGGACGCACTACTAATTGAAGATGCAAAAGCTTGGTGCGAAATAAATAAAAATTCCTGGAGATGTTTATCGGATTTTTTCGAAGATTCTAAAAACGCTTACATCGATGAAACATTTTCTGAGTTAATTAGGCAAAAAATTAAATTTTGTAATCGAAAAATGACACAAGACATTCACTCATATTTGACAGGAATTAGAAAACGCTCAAATTCCAGTAAAAAACCCTACAAAGGATATGCCAAGCCTAATGAGCATCCCTACGAGCAACAAATTCCAACCCCTAGAGAGCATCCCCACCCAAGACACTAGCGACGACTCAAGCATAGAAGACTCATTCAATCCAGTGAAACCTAGAATTAGGAAGAAGAATAAGAAAAACAATTCAGGAAAGATTTATTATAACAGTAAATACGATGATTCGTACAAGAATTGCGATAGTAACCTTCGGAAAAATAAAAAAGTTACGAATCGGGAAAAATTAGAAAAGGAATCTCAAAAAGCAAACGAGATGAGTGAAATCGAAAATAAAAACCAATGGATTAATTTAAAAAATAATGCCATAAAATTGCATAATATTTCAGATGGGTTAGGAAAAAGCGATGAAAAAAATTATTGTTCGCCAGAAATTTGCGAAGGTATTGTTGAGCTTACCGAAAGCCAACTATCTCAATTAAAAAAGCTTCTCGAAAATAAAATTAAAATACACCAGCGAAAGGAACATAGGGCGACTCATCTAACGAAACATAAAATTGACGTCCAGGGCCACGATTCCATTAAACAGCGATATTATCACGTGAGCCCCAAAAATTAAGGAAATAATTTATCAAATAGTTGATAAATTATTAGAACAAGACATAATCGAACCGTCTTGCTCTGATTGGTCAAACCCTATAGTGATGATCAAAAAACCGGGTAAAGATTATAGATTCTGTTTAGATTTCAGAAAGGTTAATAATATTACTAAAAAAGACCTCTACCCAATCCCACTCATGACAGAAATACTGGACACTTTAAGATCGGCAAATTTTATCTCCAAAATTGATTTGAAATTAGCTTATTTACAAATCCCATTAGAAGAAAATTCAAAACCAATTACAGCATTCACAGACCCTGGAAAAGGCATGTATCAATTTAAAAGGATGCCATTCGGTTTAACCAATGCTCCAGCCACTTTCCAGAGACTGATGGATGAAATCATCACTCCAGATTTAAAACCAAACGTTTTTTGTTATTTAGATGATATTGTAATAGTAACTCAGAATTTTGCCGATCATTTGAAATATTCAAATATCGTATTAGATAAAATCAATGAGGCAAATTTAACGATCAGCCCGGACAAATGCGAGTTTGGCTGCTCGGAAATCAAATACTTAGGTTTTAAAGTTAACGACAAAGGACTCCAAATAGACGATGAAAAAATACAACCAATTCTAGAATTTCCGAAGCCTAAAAATATTAAACAATTACAACGCATAATAGGGATGGCAAGTTGGTACAGGAAATTTATCCCACACTTTGCCGAAATAATAGAACCGATGAACAGACTACTAAAAAAAAAAAAGATAAAAAATGGGATTGGGGATTAGAACAAGATAAGGCTTTCCAAAAAATTAAAGATCTTTTAGCTTCAGCACCAATTTTAACATGCCCAGATTTCACACAACCCTTCCTACTCGAAACTGACGCGAGTAACACAGGGTTAGGAGCTGTACTTACACAAACAATCGAAGGTGTAAATTACGTAATCGCTTACGCGAGTAGAAGCCTAAACGGTGCGGAATCGCGTTACTCGGCATCTGAAAAAGAATGCCTGGCGGTAGTTTGGGCCATACGAAAATTTAGGCCATATTTAGAAGGTTACAGCTTTAAAGTAATCACGGACCATTTAGCTTTAAAGTGGCTCCATAACCTAAAAAACCCCACTGGCCGATTAGCCAGATGGGCGTTAGAATTATTAGAATATGACTACGAAGTCATATATTGTAAAGGTAGTTCAAACCTAGTCCCTGATGCCCTCTCGAGGTCAGGGGAACCAACGAAAAATATAGCGTTCGCGTTAGCCTGTAGCGTAGAAAAACCAAAAGCGGACCTTAACGACAAAACGGACGACTGGTTCTCTAGAAAATTCAGACAAGTGACAAAAAAACCAGAAGAACACGAAAAATAGCGAATCAGAGATTTTCAACTCTTTTTTTATAGAACTGACCCACTCAAATCTGCTCTATTACCACACCCAAGCCCTTGGAAATTAGTCATACCCCAAAGCTTGAGACGTCAAGTTTTACGGGAAAACCGCGACGAAACCCAGGCAGGACATTTAAGCTCGGAGAAAACTTACGCAAGAATTTGCGAACATTACTTCTGGCCAGTGGTATATTCGGACGTTATCAAATACGTAAAAATTTTCCAGGCTTGTCAAAGAGTAAAACCGGGTAACCAAAGTAAAGTAGGATTAATAGGAAAGATAATCCTCGAAGAACCATGGACCATGGTAGCAGCCGATATCATGGGATCATTGCCGATTTCTAAAAAGAGAAAAAACCAATATATTTTAGAGTTTGTAGACCTATTTTATTTACAAAATGGGTCGAAATAATCCCGATCAAAAAAGCAAATGGAACAATGATAGAATCAGAATTCCATAAACGGGTCATTTCGCGTTGGGGAACACCGTGGATTCTTCACACCGATAATGGCACGGAATTTGTAAATAAAATACTAAGAGACTTAACAGAAAAATTCGGTATCGGGCATACGAAAACGCCAAAGCACTGCCCCCAAGCAAACCCAACCGAGCGATACAATAGGACAATTAAACAAATAATTAGAACCTATTTAGATAAAGATCACTCTACCTGGGACGAACATATAGATGACCTACAATTTGCTATTGATACTACTAAAAATTCATCAACACAAGTTACCCCTGCATTCTTAAACTTAGGTCGTGAATTAGAACCACTCCAGTCCTTAAGAAAGAATTTAGAAACCGATAGCGAGATAGAATTCCAAAGTATCGATAAATGGACGGATAGATTAGGAAGGTTACAAATTATAAAAGAGTAAGTCCAGACAAATTTAGACAAAGCGAACGAAAGACAGGCTAATAATGATAACTTAAGGAGAAGACCGTTGAAGTATAGAATAGGTGACAGGGTACTGAAAGTAGTAACAAAACTATCTAATGAGGCCGACAAAAAAGCAGGTAAACTTCACGATAAATACGAAGGTCCATTTATTATTAAAAAGAAAATTTCCCCAACTATTTACGAATTCAAAAACCTTAAAGTTAAGAGCATTGGAGAATGGAATATAAATGATTTTAAATTAAAAAACGTAAATACAGATAATGGCATATAGGCGTGGAAAATATTAATGAGTTTAAGTAAGAATATTAAGACTTAAACAAGGGCAAAATGGCACTGGATCAATAGCATTAGTGACACAAACGAACTTGAAAAACTATAAACAACAGTCTGAACACAACTACTGTAAAACGACTCTAACAAACAATTTGTAAGATAACAGCATTCTGACTCCCATTACAAGACAGAAGTAACAGTCTTCTCTGAGAAGAAAGAAAGAGACGATAATATAAAAAGAAATATAAACCTTAGAAAGGAAGTACAAACAGCGGAACGCAGAATTAAAAATGCTACAACAGGAAACAAATTGACTGACTTTTTGTTAATAAACTAAATTACATACTTTCAATGGGATTAACAATTTTAATAATTATTAACTAAATAAAAGAACAACAATTGAACTTAAATGAAAATAAATTCAAAGGACCATCGACTCCAAAGACAAACAAAACCAGACTCAAAAGACAATTGACTCTATAAACAAGAAATCTCCACGACAATCGACTACACGGACGGATTTTTCGTTTTTCTTTTCATATTTGTTTCAGAAAGAAGATACCGATGGAGGAGGATCAGAAGCCAAGAAACAACGAGAGAAGAGGAACCTAAAGCACAAAACTAGGGACAATTGTAAAGAACTATAATATCAGTTTCGCGAAGGATTGATACTAAAATTTACTTACATACCATGTAACCTTTGTGACAACGAAAGACAATTTGAATTGAGAAAAACTTCACAACTCAGACTCCAACAGACAAATTTACTCATACTAATAAAACCGAAACATGAGGATTGTTTAGATTTAAAATTATTAAAGCAAACCTCAAGAGGAAAGCAGCACATTTGCAAACTTTTGTTTAAACGCCTTTTTTTGAGACTATATCAGACTTGGACATACAGATTACGGAAATTAAAGGTATATACCCGAACCCCCGCGGGGGAGGGTGGGGTGTAACAGAATTGTTACCATAACGCGGAACTCGGTACGGCCCTGCACGAAGGGGTTGCCAGGCCGCACACGAGATGGAACGGAATACCACGAGGGGACCCGAAGTCCCGAGGTTCCTCAGTCTGTGTTCGCTCGACTCAACGTCGACTGCTCTCGTTTTTCGGATAACGTGCCGCTTTTCCCCTTGTGCTTATCGCTAGTGCTCTTCCCCATCGCTCTTTGTCTATCGTCCCCTGTGATGCCAACGTTATTGACCTACTACCGGAACCTCTACGAGGAAGAATCTCCATCTTCAAATCAACGGCCCTTTTTAGGACCACCCTGTCGTCCACGCGGACGATCTCAAGATCACCCGTTCTTCGCTACGGAATGGCGATCTTCAACTTGTAAGTGGCAATAACTGTCTCACTGTCCTTTCAATTTGGTCTCCGATTTATTGTGTTCTACCTTTTTCTCGGTAATCCAAATCCCAGTCTCCCTCCTTGGTCTTACCTCCGTAACAAAGTGAAGGACTAAGCAAATCTTGAAACGCAGTAAAATTACTATTTCGGAGGCATAAAAAAAGATCAAATTTAGTACTTACCTTTTTTGAATTCGTCTCCTTCAGCTTCCGGGCTCTTCACTCAGAATACACGGAATCAAAGTGCCCTTAGATTAGACTATGGCCGCAGGTGTAGGGTTACCAGATGGTCTGAGTGAGAAGAGCGGACACTCTATAATTGGGCCCCCCCCCCCTATAAAAAATGAAAAAAAAAACAAAAAAACTTTAACATTTGAAATAATAAAAAAACAAAAATGAAAATAAATGAAAAAAAGATTTTGAAAGAGCGTAACTTATTTGGTGATTCTTGAACCATATTATACTCCACCTGGAGTTTGGATGGAATTCAAAATAAAATAAAAAATATATTCGTACATTTTCATTTCATTCATATAGGCTTAATTCATTCTGAAAAGATGAAAATATTTGTAACCTTATAGTTCATCGGTCTGATCGAGAAAAAAGCGAACATTTCACATAAAAAGCGGACAAGCGAACACGGGAAAAAAAGCGGACATGTCCCCTGGAAAGCGGACGTCTGGTAACCCTACAAAAGTGGCGCTGATTGTCCATGATGCAATACTTTAAAAACGTATATGGAGGAAAACGTAGAAATTCAATTTTCTCCGAATGAAAACTATTTGATAAAATTTTCTTCTATGAGACATTAATCTAGAAACATTCAAATATTTCATAAAGCAAGACTCACTACAAGAAAGAATGAAATGTTCGCGTTTTTAAGGAAATTTTGCTTTGATGTATAGCGGGAAGTTCAAATCGAAGTTTCATATAGTGTAATGCACGCAACGGGGGGGATTTGAACGCATAAACCTTAGCTCGCAAGTCGATTACCTTAACCACTACACTATGACACGAGTTGCGATCTGTGAAATAATTCCGAAATGCATTTGTAACTAAGGTGGCGACCTCGGTAACGACTTTTGAATACGCGCTCATGCCATCGCGGCACACGACAAAAGTTCTCGCATTTACCTCATGTATCCATACAAGTCAGCTGGAACAGTCGCGGAACGCAGAAACATCTTGCTCCAATAAACTCTCAACTGTAACGATCTGTGAATAAGATTTGCCATCCAAAATTGTATTATTTATAATAAAACCCCTTCATCGCTGAGTGAAAATATGGAGTAATGTGACAACTGTCACAGAAATGTCAAAAGTAAATGTTTTGTAGGTGATGCAATCCATCCATTGCCGATGGCGTCATGAATTCATCCGGTGGTCCGCGCGGATAGGTTGCGTTATTACGACTGAGGGCGAGCTAATGAAGCTATTCGGGACGGTAGCATGTACCGATCCTTCTGTAATGTTCTCTGCACCACTATTGTAATCTCGGCTCAGTGGATTTTACATATCTTACCGTATTTCATACCAGGGAATAGAGGTTTATTTTACTAAAGGATTGCCATTAAATTCACCCTAATTTCACTGTGACATTTACGAAATGCTTAGTGCTTTTGACAGTTTCACCCCTTCATTAAGAGCAGTTTTCACTGTTACGGTTACAAGAAACACTTTACATTTCTTGATTAGTCAATATTGCATTTCTTTTTTCTGTGTGCTCATGACTCTTGTATCTTTAACAAGTTCACTTAGTCTTTCATCCGCAATAACGAAGTCAATTATACTACGGTTATGTCCTTTACACTAGGTGTGAGTGTGGATAATGTTATGTCGAAACCAAGTACTTGTAATAAATAGGCCCTTTTCTGAGCATAGGTAAGCTAACTAACTTTCCCCCGTTATAATTTTTTCTTGGATCCCCAAATTTACCTAGTACTCCCTCTGTATCTATATCCTGACGTTGGACGCCAACCCATCCGTTGATATCTCCTAAAAGAATTATTCTTTCACCTTGATCGCAAGTACTTATTGTGTAATTTAAAGTGCCCTAGAAGGCGTCTTTGACTTCCCGCGAATCGCTATCAACTGGGGCGTAGCACGCTATGATGAATAATCTTCTGATCTTGACTACCATGTGATTCAGTATCTACTCCTAACCATATTTCAAAACCGCCTTTCAACACACCATTTTCTGTGGTTCTACTTTCGCAACCCTTTTTTTCTTCTTTGGAATACAAAGAATACCTACACGGAAAAAATAAGTTGTCGCAACTTCACTTGACTAGTCAACCATTCTAGGACAGGCCACTTTTTGTTTAGAATCTCGTATAATTTTGATTAAAGAACCGCAGAATTCATCGAAAAAGTGAAAAAAGTCATCGAATTATTGGAAGACAATCTACGAACATCAGTTTTCGAATTTTTATTCAGCAGATTTTGACAAAGTTCAAGGCAAACATTCAATTGTTCATAAAAAGTCCTCTAGATTCCAAACGATTTGGAATACAATAACTTTAGCACAGAAACGAATAACTGATTTACAAGTTGTCGAAGAATTCGTTGACTGTCTTCTACATATCTATATATTCACAATGTACAGTCACATTGGATGCTCAGGTGAAGTGGTATATGTATCAGTCTGAATGGAGTCGCGGTCACCGGCAATGGACAAATGAGCGCGGATTTAAATTTGACTTTTCACTGACATTTGTGCAAAATATTCAATGTGTTAAGTTAGCAATGGGGTCTAGTGGTTAGGGATAAGTTGCGTTCGATAGGTGTTAGGTAGTTCGAATCCCGTCGCGAAATTTCTTTCGATTTTTCATAGGTTCGTGTGTATCTGTAAAAATAAATATAACTGAAGCGTGAGTCTATGTGAATAACAATATAGTAAATATAACCGCGAAATATATATTTTTTTAACTTGGCTATACTGTTTTCTAGAAACTCGTTAGGAGTCATGGAAAATTTCATTGACTGGCTTCGAAGCATTAGTGTATCAGTGTTTCAAGAACTCTATTCCTCTGGTCTTCACATTTTCATTGGAATTATTTTGTACTTTTGACAACTCTTTCTACTTTTTAAACATTTATAAATCGAAGTTTGTAAGACGATTCTTCCAATTTATGACATACGTTTAACCCTATCCTAGAGGGGTTGACTCAGTCATTCAAAATTTCAACGCGATTGGTTGACGTTTTATGTTGAGAAGGTCCCCAGCCTTCAGCAGCCTTGTATTAAATAGGAGTTCCTATGATCCGATCTCCCGATTCTGGGCCGACCTCTACACAAGGAGCCAATAACTCTTTTTTTACGCACAAGACCATTCACTCCTCTAGCATTCCAAACACCCAGTTTCCATTCATCGCCTGAAACTGGACCTTTCCGTTTACCGTGTGTATGCATTTCGTCAATCAATGATTCAGTCTATTCCGAGGCTTTCTTATTGTTTTTTATTATGCATTGTTTATATTGTACACCCAACTACCACCTTTATGCGCGAAAATTTGTTATGCGAGTCGAAATCATGTCCAAGTTAAGCAGTGATTTGTCGTGTGGTGGAGAGTTTAGTTGTAACGTAAGTCCCACCAAAATTCCTGTTACTGGCGGGGAGTGTGGAGGAGGAGGGTTAGCACAGAGAAAGGAAACCGAGAGTCAACGAGCTACAAAAATTGAAAAAAATATTTTCCACAATCAACCAAATTCGACAACATTCTGATTAATTCTGTGAATTCCCTTGAATTTTGTAGAATTTTCGATAACTCAGTGTAGTTCTCCTGAATTCTGAGAAATTTTCTTGAAGTCAGCAGAATTTCCTTAAAATCAGCGGAATTCTCTGTAGCTCTGTAGAATTCTTTCGATTTTAGCAGAATTCTTTTGAATTCAGTGAAATTCTCTTGAATTTCGTATCATTCTCATGAATCCAGTAGAATTCTCTTGAATTATGTAGAATTCCCTTAAATTCAGTAGCATTCTTTTGAGTTCGGCAGAATGCTCTTTAATTGAGCAGAATTCTCTAACGTTTGGCAGAATTCTCTTGAGATCAACAGCATTCTCTTGAATAATGTAGAATTCTCTTGAATTTAGTAGAATTCTCTTCAAATATGTAAAATTCTCTTAAACTTTGTATGATTCTATTATATTCAGTAGAATTCTCCTAGTTTTGGCAGAATTCTCTTGAATTGAGTTAAATTATCCTGTTTTCTTTCGAATTCAGCAGAATATTCTTGAAAAGAGAATTCTGCAGAACTTGAAATATGCTGCTGATTTCAAGAGAATTTCAAGACAATTTCGCTGATTTAAAGAGAATTCTGTCAAATCTAAGAGAATTTCACTGAACTAAAGAGGATTTTGAATAATTAAAGAGAATTCAAAAGAATGGTACAGAATTCAAGAGAATTTCACTGAAATCAAAAGAATTCTACAGAGCTAGAGAGAATTCCGTTGATTTTAAGCAAATTCTGCTGAATTCAAGAGAATTCTTCAGAATTCAGGAGAATTCCACTAATTTCTCGAAAATTCTATAAAATTCAGGGGAATTTACAGAATTCATTAGAATGTTGTCGAATTTGGTTGATTGCGGGAAATATTTTTTTCAATTTTTGTATCTCGCTGACGTGCGCAGTTACACCAGAGAGTCACAACCTACTGGAAAAGCGAAACGAGGCAGGGGCGCCAACCCCGGGGGGGGGCAGGTCGGGCCGCCGCCCGACCTGTTACAAGGGGGGAGGGGTCACGGCGATAATGTACTAGTTGTGAATAATAACAAATATTGTGTAAAAAAGTGGGAGAAATGAGAAAAACACGTATGGGAAGAAAGTAAAATAATATAGAACGTTCGCAAATACAAATTACGTATTAATAAGTTTATATTTGTGAACAGACCAGTTTACGAATATTACTGAAAATATTAAGTAATACGAATTACGCAAAGTATGTCAAAAAAAATTGCAATCATATATATTGTGTACACTCTTGTATATTCCGCAGTTTAATGTCCAACAATGTTTTATTAACCCTTTGGTATAGAAAAAGTGATACCACCGAATAAGTGTAAACTGGCATTTTTGTCTGGAAAGTTTAAAAAATGTATGTAACCTTTTTTCAGATTTTAATTAGGAAAACAATTATGTTTATATTGAAGAAGAAATTTCGATGGATGAAGGCAAAATGAGTCAAAAACTCATATGTTTATTAAAGTGTGTTTATTAAAGTGTGTTTATCAAAGTAATGCGAATTATATTTTTAAATCAATTTCTCCACCCCTTATGATATTGGGGAATTCTAAAAATAATACATTAAATTGATTTGCTGATTCTTTAAAAACATTAAAAGTTGTAAATCAATTTGAAAAAGGAAATGATTCGATTTCATATTATTTAATTTCAATCGGACTGTAGTAATGTTTTTGAAATTGCATAATTAAAATCATAAGTCGCTTCTTTTCGTAAGCTAGTCTTGATTCCATCTGTACAAAACATCTCTGTCCCCATTTTTTTTGAATGATTGCTGAACAGATTTTAAAATAAATTGAATTAATCTGCATTAAAATAGAATGAAATTCTTCTATATACTGTTTAAGAGCAAGCATTGAAGCACGCGCGTAGTAAAATGTTTACATCGATATGAATAAATAATTTCCTTCCAAACTTGTGTACCTGTAGTTCATAATTTCCATGCACCAAATGTTCAAATTTTGAAGAATACCCGAAAGATGACCGCATGTGGGCACTTAGAACGTGAGAATGCTCTTCCCATTCAAAAATAGCCCAATTACATAGTTTCTTACTACACATCGCGTCTACGTACGTTGTACTGCTACGAAACTTCGGCCCAGGCTCCTTTTTTTTTTGCTTGTCGGGAATTTGGAGAAAAAAAGGGGGGGGGGGGTCAATATGAAGGAGTTGAGCCCGTCCTGTTTAGAAAAGGATTGGCGCCACTGAACGGAGGAGAAATTATACGAACTGAACTTGTCTATGTTTACACTCTGTTCGATGGCACATTGACTGGCGACCTTCTAACGCATGTTTCTGATTGGTTAATCTTCAATTTTTAATTACTCGGTAATTATTAACTTTAGCAAAAATTCTTTATAATTTTTTTGACGCTATCTTTTGGCTAGAATTCGTGAGTACAAAAATGTTTTTTGAGTACTGGGACACCCTGTATATGTTAAAAAAAAAAAGTTAAACAACCACCGCGGGGTCCTACTAAGAGCAATTTCCATCTAAAAAATGTCAATAGCCCCCAGCAGAACAGCGTTCAATCATACCTATGGCCACGTCTCACAACCGTGAGATGGGTGGTCACAGGGCACGACGAAATCACAACGACAGGCCGGCGAAACCCTCGTGTGTCTTGTGGACACGAAGCGAACCAAGGATAACAACTTTCTGCATCTATCTTGCAAGTGCCTTGAAATATTTTTGGCACGCGGGTATGGCATTAAGGTTTCGAACCAGTGATAGTTTCGCACCTCCGAGAGCACCCATCACAAGGACAATTACTCGCACCAAATATTTTGTGTACAGTCGTTGCAGCTCACTTTTAAGGTCTTGATACCTCTTCTCTTTTTCTTTCTCCTTGGCAGTGATTTTATACTCGGACGTAGCCGAGAATTCGATCACAAATATAGTTCGTTTCTCGAAGTCTTGGAGAACAATGTCAGGCCTCGAGTGCGCAACAGAGACTGCTGCCCGAAAATCATAGTGCTAGAAAATTTGGCACTTCTCGTTTCAGACAATTGACTCTATATCCCTTGGAGCGTTCGGCAGGGCAGGGTCGCGACCAGCACCGTAAGAGCGACAAAGATGGTAATAAAATACTCTTAGGGCCGCATTATGTCTATAGGTATACGTCGCTCCTGCGTGGGTCGGACACCTCGACAGTATGTGTTCTAGGTACACAGCGTGTGCATGACACGCTCTGCATCTATCACTGGGAACTTCTTGGCATAAAATGTGGCCACGGTATACTAAGGCGGAAATGAATTCATCCTGGCATGCGAAAATAAAACATCCGTACCTGAATTAAGCCCTGATGATCTGAGGGAAGCTCCTTCGACAAGGACTGTTTTTCTACATTTCTGTGAAAGTTTCCGTGCATATGCTTGTCGAGTAGCTCTTGGTGAAATTTCTCAAACTCTGCTTTCTTTACTTCGGCTATAAGACGTAACGCATCTCGATAGAGTAATGCACTTTCCTCACTTCTGATGTCAAAATTCAGGATAAGGGTCTCGGCGGCTTTCTCCGCGGTTTTGTAAAGGAACGCTCATTCGCCAATCATATCGTGGTTCCTGATATCGTGGTTTCGGTTTCGATTCCCTTGGAATAGAACCGATGGGCTTATCACAAAGCCACCGAACGCGTCCTCGGGTTGCGGATAGAGGGTCCCCGTACCAAGGGTTTCTGCTGAATATGGTTGCAATAATTAATAAGCAGTCGCGGACAATTGTCCAGGGATGGTCACGAAGGAATAACCCCTAAGCGAAGGTGTGAGAACCGTGCCGAAAGCTGAATGGCACCTGGGTGAGGTGTCTTTAACGGTGACTCTGGGATACCGGGCGACGTCTCAGAGTATCAGCCTTATCCTTGCACGCGGGGCTCTACAAGGATTGACAAACCCTTTCTCAAGCTGCTCGCGGGAACAACAATGAAACCAACAAACCACCAAAATGATGTAGATGCGGTACAAAACGATCGAACGCGCAGAGCACCCGACAATGGATCGGCAAACAATGCCGATCATCCTAGAGTTCGGGGTGCTGAAAATAATTTAGATGGAAACACGACGACGAACCAGCGAAAAGCCCACATTGAGTGGACGGATCAACTTAAGAATGACGTGCTACACTGCTACGATGCCAGTATTATCCCTGTTCGCGGAAGCTTTATGGCGCGTATGCATACCCTGTGGTGCCAGAAACACCCAGAGCTTCAATACGTTTCGCATCAGTCTTTGCGAAATCAAGCCGACTACCTCCGAAACAATGGATATGTACGCGGAGCGCTTCCTCAACCGCTGTTTGAACAAGCTGCAGACGAAGATCAAACGACATTAAGACCAACTGCAGAAAGCAGGCACCTTCTGGAAGATGATTGCAATTTCAGTACAAGGAGGAACATCAACATGCAAGTTCCTCTTAAGCCCCAACATCTGGCTGAAATGGATGCCTCCCTTCGTAAAGATATCTCGCAAAAGTCCGACCTCTAGACCATCAATTGTTAAGTTTATGATGCTGCGAGAGCTTTGGCTGATTCAAATCGAAGGCTGAAACTGACGATGGATCAGAAGACCAGAAGACGCTTGCATCAACTGAACAAGAAAATTGGATGGGCAAGACAGAATGCGTCCCGTGTTCAATGTGTGATTGCCTACATAATATCTGGTAGACCGTTCACGGAAAGGGTTCGAAAGTTCGCCCAAGAACTAAGGACCTTGAATCACACACTGAACAAGTCAAAGCTGCTGATAATCAAGCAGCATATTGTTGACAAAATAAGGCTGTTATCTGACGCAAGGAGGAGGATACAGAAGAGGGAGAGATGGAACAGGGAGAATCAACAGTTTCTTGCTGACCCATCACGCCTTTTCAGTGATCCCCCTGTTTTTGTAAAAAATCCACCCAAGCCCAAGGAGGTAGAGACTTTTTGGAGAGAGGTGTACAAGATCCCGAAAACACTAGAGTTGAAAGAAGATACTGACAATATCATCAGCTTCAAGAAGTTTTGCGACAGCCTCATAAAATCTGAGAAGGAGTGCCCATCAGTCACTGCTGAAGAGGTGAAAAAAGTACTTAGAGGCACGAAGAACTTTTCCGGTGCTGGACCAGATTGTATCGAGAACTGTTGGTGGAAGAAGTTTACTTCTATACACCAACATTTTGCCCGCATATTCACCTCGTATTTGAAGTCGGAGACGCCCATTCCACAGTGGCTGGTGTTAGGACGCACTATACTCCTACTGAAAAAAGGCAACTTGTCCAGACCAGAGAATCACAGGCCAATAACTTGTTTAAACACACTGTATAAGATCTTTACAGCTGTCCTAAACAACAGGATCGTTCGACGAATTGAGCCTGTACGGCGAGAGATGTACGAACAACGAGGCTCGAAAAATGGTGTAGCAGGCTGTCGAGAGAACCTGCTCATTGACAGGTGCGTCTGTAAAGACGCTGCCGCCCATCAGCGCGTCCTGTCAATGGCCTGGATTGACTACCGTAAAGCTTTCGATTCAACCTCTCATAGACTTATCATCTGTCTGTTGGAAAGCTTGAAGGTACATTCACACATAATGAGATGCATAGAGAGAATGATGCCTCTTTGGAAAACTAGATTTACCATCTCATCTAGGAATCATCGTCTGACGACGAACAAGTTCACCTTCCAGAGAAGCGTCTTTTAAGGGGATAGTATGAGCCCTTTGCTTTTTTGCATCACACTTCTGCCACTATCTCTCGCACTACGAAATTCTCCTGGATACCTCTGTGGCGACACTAATCAGCGTGAGCATAAGGTAACTCATGTATTTTATATGGATGGCGTGAAGATCTATGCCGCTGGTAAAAGCAAACTTCAAACTGCTATAAATAACGTCAGGAACTACACAGGAGAGATTGGGATGGACTTTGGTTTGGACAAGTGTGCCAAGATTCATTTGAAGAAAGGAAAGATTACTGGCGTTCCGAAGGACCCTGAGCTTGTGGATATAAGTGTTGTCAGACATCTTAACACTGGAGAGACCTATACATACCTGGACGTGCCTCAAAGCCGCATTCAGGACGTAACATCAGTGAAGGAGTCTTTCCGAAGCAGATACAAGCATCTTCTTCGACAGATTTGGTCTTCCAGTCTGTCGGCGTTGAACAAGGTATCTGCGACTAACATGCTTGCCGTCCGGGTTCTACTCTACTCGTTTCGGGTGGTTCAATGGACGAAGAACGAGCTGAAGGCCCTTGATGTCACCACGCGTAAGATCATGCATATGCATAAAAGCTTGCATATCAATTCGTCAGTTCCGCGATTATACATTTCACGCCGTCAAGGCGGACGCGGACTTCTGAATCTGCAATGTCTTCATAACCGAATGTTTTAAGTACAGCTTGCATCGTTGCGAAGGGCAGAGATCCTCTCCTAAAGAAGGTCAGAAACCACGAGACGATTGGCGAATGAGCGTTCCTTTACAAAGCCGCGGAGCAAGCTACCGAGACCCTTGGCCTGAATTCCAACATCAGAAGTCAGGAAAGTGCATTACTCTATCTAGATGCTTCACGTCTAAAAGCCGAAGTAAAGAAAGCAGAGGTTAGAAAATTTCACCAAGAGCTACTCGACAAACATATGCTCGGAAACTTTCACAGAAATGTAGAAAAACAGTCCTTGTCAAAGGAGCAAACTTTTGCTTTCCTCAAATCATCAGGGCTCAATTCAGGTACGGAGGGCTTTATTTTCGCATTCCAGGACGGCGTAATCTCCACCTTAGCATACCGCGCCCACATTTTATGTCAATAAGTTCCCAGTGATAGGTGCAGAGCGTGTCATGCACACGCTGAGTACCTAGAACACATACTATCCTGGTGTCCGACCCACGCAGGAACAACGTATATCTATAGAGATAATGCGGCCCTAAGAGTACTTTATTACCACCTTTGTCGCTCTTACGGTGTTGGTCGCGACCCTGCCCTGCCGAACGCTCCAAGGGATATAGAGTCAATTGTCAGAAACGAGAAGTGCCAGATTTTCTGGAACTACGATTTTCGGGCAGCAGTCTCCGTTGCGCACTCGAGGCCTGACATTGCTCTCCAAGACTTCGAGAAACGAACGATATTCGTGATCGGATTCTCGGCTCCGTCCGAAGACAACATCATTGCAAAGGAGAAAGAAAAAGAGGAGAGGTATCAAGACCTTAAAAGAGAGCTGCAACGACTGTACCCAAAATATTCGGTACGAGTAATTGTCCTTGTGATGGGTGCTCTCGGAGGTGCTAAATTATCACTTGCTCGTAACCTTAAAGCCATACCCCCGTGCCAAAAATGTGCCAAGGCACTTGCGAGATGGATGCATAAAGCTGTCATCCTTGGGTCGCTTCGTGTCCTCAAGACGCACGAGGGTTTCGCCAGCCTGTCGTTGTGATTTCGACGTGCTATGTGTTGACCCATCTCACGGATGTGACACGTGGCCATAGGTGTATTTTACCTCGGTTCTACTGGGGGCTATTGACATTTTCTTTGTAGATGGCAGTTGCTCTTAGTGGTACCCTGCGGTGGTTGTTTAACTTTTTTTTTCTAATTATATATATGGATTGATTACCGGAAAGCTTTAGATTCAACCTCCCATAGACTTATCGTCTGTCTGTTGCATTGGAAAGCTTAAAGGTCCATCCACACATCGTGAGGTGCATAGAGAGATCAATGTCTCTTAGGAAAACTGGATTTACTATCTCATCTGGAAAACATCGTGTGATCACTGATAGTGTCACCTTTCAGAGAGGTGTGTTTCAGGTCAAAACCATGAGCCCTCTTCGATTTTGCCTCACATTATTGTCACTGTCTCTCGTACTTCGCCATTCCGAAGGGTACCTCTGTGGCAAACCTGGAGATCTAAAGCATAAGGTCACTCATGTATTTTACATGGATGGTCTCAAGAGCTATGCAAGAAATCAAGAGAAACTACATGTAGCTCTAGATATTGTCAAAGAGTACACTCAAGAGATTGGAATGGTTTTTGGGTTGGAGAAATGCGCCAAGGTTAATTTTGAAGAAAGGAAAACTTGATGGCATCCCCAAAGACCTTCAGCTCGTCGACAAGAGCGCTATACGATACCTTGGCGCTGGAGAGACCTATACCTCCGAAGCAGAAACAAACGTCTCATCCGGCAGATTTGGCCTTCCAAACTGTCGGCTAAGAACAAAGTATCTGCAGCGAACAAGCTTGCCGTCCCGGTAGTACTCTATTCATTTGGAGTGGTTCCATGGACGAAGGGCGAGCTCAGCTCCCTTGATATCGAGACGCAAAAGGTTCTGCACATGAACAGAAGCATGCACCTTAAGTCTTCTGTTCCACGAGTTTACATCTCACGCCACCTAGTTGGTCGCGGAGTATTGAATCTTGAATGTCTTTACAACAGGATTATTCAGGGTACAGCACATATAGTTGCAAATAAACAAGACGCTCTTCTTAAAATGATCAGGAAACATGAAGAAGCGGGCAAAGGGGTGTTTCTGTACAAAGCAGCGGAGGAGGCTGCTGAGACACTCGGCCTTGACATCAATACCAGGGGTGAGCAAAATGCTTCAAATCTTATCGCTCTTGAATACTCACTTCCGAAGGGCCAGATTAAGAAAGCGCAGGAGAAAAACTTCCGCGAACAGCTCCTCGACAAAAGGATACACGGCATCTTGCAAAGAAATGTGGAGGATCAGTCGATGTCGTATGGGCTAACATATAGGGGAGCTTACTTTCAAAAGGACATATATCCACTTATGGTCTTTGTTGGGAAATCGAGAAAAACGTTTTACAGCAATTATAAAAGAATTGGGTTTTCTGGGTTCCTACATTGTTTTGGTCTCTTTATCTCATTATCTCATTCATTTTTTGTATGAATTTTTGTTAACTTCTTTTAAAACTTAATTTGTTTAATCATCTTCTATATTCGTCCTTTTTTGAAATTTAATAATTTAGTTAATTTAGTTAAAAATTCAGAGCTTTCAAAACTTTTTCGCGCCATTTTTGCTCCGATAATTTTGAGAAAGAGAGGAAGAGAATTCTTAACAAGGATAGAATTAGCAATGACGTATCAACGATTTACAACATAAGGTGCTATAGTTTCTATGTAAATCTAATTACAATATTAAAATTAAAAGAGTTAAAAATTTAAAACATTATTGACCAACTTATAAATTATTATGCCATTTAAAAATATTACTATTACTAATTAGTTGAATATATAAACCTATAATGTGATATTTGAAAAACAAAAATTCATTAATTAAGAATTTTGAAAAAAATAATTTTTTGTTTTTTTTTTCAAATTAGAGAATCCAAAATTATATAATATATTGTGCTATAATTATTAAGATCTGAAATTATATTCAAGCAGTTATTGCTGTTCTTCTTTATAAAACCATTTCTGCTATTAATCTTTTAAATTGATTAGGTGCATGATGTAATACAATAACATTATCCCAATCAATCAAATGTCCAGTTTCTACCTGATGTTTTGTTATGACTTTATGGTTTTTAGGATTTTGTCTAAAATCATCATGATGTTCTTTTATTCTTGTAGCAAGTAATCTACTAGTTTGACCCACATAACATTTTTCACAATTCAAACATTGAATGTTATATACATCAGTGAGTTGCAAATCGTCTAATAAATCTTTTCCTAATTTTATTAATTTATCAAGTTTAGAATCAATTCTAAAATTTGCTGTAACATTAAAATGATTCAAAATTCTTTTAATTTCAAAAGATAACTTACCATGATATGAAATTGAAATCATTGGTTTGAAATTTGAATTTCTAACTATTTTCATATCATTTTGGTTGGAAAAAGAATCTGTAATTGTTTTGATTTTATTATTAACATGTGTTTGAACACATTCTGTTGGGTAATTATTTAAATATAAAGTTTTTTGAATAAATTCTAGATTTGAACTGTGAAATAATTCATCTGATAATTTGAAAGCTGTATCAATAAGATTTTTTACTATCGAAATTTGTTGTTGTATTGGACGGTCTGAAAGAAAATTTAAATATCTGCCGGAATAAGTATTTTTACGAAACCAATCAGTGATGATATTACCTGAATCAGTTTTTATAACTTCAACATTTAAAAACGAAATAGAATTATTACTTTCAATTTCATGTGTAAATTCAAGCCTTGGATGATAAGAATTAAATTGATTTAAAACGTATGGTAGTTTATCTTTAGGTAATATAATGAACGTATCATCAACGTATCTAAAATATGTGTATAAAGAAAAATTTAAACTTTTTATTACATTTGCTTCTAAATCTTGCATAACTGAATCATCTAATGTTGGAGAAAAAGGAGAACCCATAGGTGTTCCAAAAATTTGTCTGTAAAAATTGTTATTGAATTTAAATACTGTTTGTTCCATTAAAAGTTTTATTCCTTCTTCAAATTTTTCAATAGGTAATTCTGTATAGTTTTTTATATGAATCTAATTACTTAACTTTTTCTCTTGCTATATTTTTTCTTTTATTTGTTATTCATTTTGTTTTTTGACGATGTCAGATTTATTTTACCTGGTAATATACTTTTTTTTTTGTTATTTTATGAAGGATCGGTGTCGGCACCCAATTAGAAAACTCCGACTAAACCGATTCCGTACCGGAAACACTGTTATATTTTGATATAAGATGTGGGATTAGAGGAACATACACCTTTGAATTTCCATGTATCCTTGTTTATTTAGTTTAACTTTTAATCGTCACTCTCTCTCTCTCTCTCAATCAACTCTGATCTGTCCTCTCCTGAATATGAAAATGTACTGCCTCGAGACAGGTGCCTCATTGCCGGTGCTCGCGTTGACGATGTTACTCCGCAGTCAGTCGCCGCGTATCCCTTGGCCGTGCGACGGTCCATGGTGGTGTCTCTAATCTTCTAACTTTTGCTGACGGCAGCATCCGTTCTCACGCTAGTTGCGAGCGGAGTCAGCCAAATATGATTTTCAAAGTCACATTACGTGACATCTCCCCGGGGTGAGAAGTCAACGCTCCCGCGTCGAAGAACGCGATTTTTCGTTGTCCCCTCCCCCCGATGAAAGGTGTCAACGCTCCAGTGTTGTATCATTAAATATTGATGTTTCCATGTTACATATGATTTTAACGCGAATAGAGAGAGAGAGAGAGGGACCCTGTATGGTTTGTTATGAGTATGTGTGTGTTTTTCTTACAATTTGCATCTTCCCGTGATTCTATACAATCCAAAGGTGGAATTTTTATGGTCTAGTGGCTTTTTATGTTCTGAAGATTCCCGCGATGTTATTGTAGGATGAGTGTGGAATCTTTCGTGAAGCGTGTGCACAAAGTAATGTTATGTAATGTCGTATAGTCTATACATTTACAAAATTAATTTATTATCTATATGTACATACGAATGCGATGCTTTCATTGTAATCAATCGATTTTTTTACACAATAGATTTATAATATGGTTTCTTAAATTGAGATCTTTTACTTTCGTTGGGTGTAATTTGATGACATTCCCTTTGAGATTGAGATTTTGTTCTCAAAAGATTTTAGAACAAAACGTTGACGTTTGCCTGGAACAGAATAAACAGAACATCCTACCAAGCGCATAACGACGCGCTATAAACCATAATGTAGTACCTAACAATGTTATAGTCCAAGAGCTGGTGAAATTTTTGCCGGCTGATTTTTAAATGGCTGAAAAAATTATATAATATAGCCTTGGATGGGTACAATATAAAATCGAGTCACTGCCAGCTCGAATCCGTTGCGTTTGTTAATAAAAAAATTGTTTATAGCGTTTTTTGAAATGAAGAACCGACCAGTCTCGTTATGCATGAACATTTTTTAACATATAGTAAAAACATTGCTAAAAACGATTTCGAGTGACTGCCACTTGAAATCCGTTGTTAAGTCGTGACTGCCAATAAAAATCGCGAAAAATCTTGTTGAAAATTCGGCTGATTTTAAAATGCACGAACAACAACAAAAAATGTAATTGAAGGCATAAGAAAAATATTCCCGAGTGACTGTCATGTCAAAGCCGTTGTTTTCTACTGACTGCTAGACCCCAAAGTCCGCGCCGCATCGTCCGGACCGTGCTGCATCGCTCTGTTCGCGCTGTATTTTTCAGAAAGGTCAAGGTCATTCTTGAAGTAGCTTTCAACGAGGAATCCAGCGGTGACCTTGAATTTGACCTTGAGTTTGATCTTCAAGGTCATTTTAAGGTCAACTTTGTTTTTTCAAGTGGGAACCCCTATTTTTGACAACAGCAATCGAAAGAGCGGGAAATTTTACGTTGAAAAATGTACTTGGATCATGGGTCAAGGGTGACCTTGAACTCCAGCTGAAGGTTATTAGGCTTGAACCAGGTATGGGGCGGGTCCAATCTGTACTGCTGCGGCTCAGGTTTTTACGAAAAATGTCGAGATTATTCTTGGAGTAACTTTCAACGAGGAATCCAGTGCTGACCTTTAATTTGACCTTGAGATTAACCTCCAAGGTTATTTCAAGGACAACTTTGTTTTTTCAATTGGGAACCCCTACTCTTGACAACGACAATCGAAAGAGCGGGAAATTTTGCGTGCAAACATGTAATCAGGTTATAGGTCAAGGACGACCTTGAACATCACCTAAAGCTCAAGGTCAAATTTAAGGTCACTACTGGATTCCTCGTTAAATGTTACTCCAATAATGACCTCGACGGTTTTTGTAAACACCTGAGCCTGATAACTGCGCCTAATAACCTTCAGCTGGAGTTCAAGGTCAGCCTTGACCCATGACCTAAATACATTTTTGAACGTAAAATTTCCCGCTCTTTCGATTTCCGTTGTCAAAAATAGGGGTTTCCAATTGAAAAAACAAAGTTGGCCTTGAAATAACCTTGGAGGTTGAGCTCAAGGTCAAATTAAAATTCAACACTGGATTCCTCGTTAAAAGTTACTTCAAGAATGATCTTGACACTTTTCGTGAAAACCTGAGCCGCAACAGTACAGATTGGACCCGCCCCATACCTGGTTCAAGCCTAATAACCTTCAGCTGGAGTTCAAGGTCACCCTTGACCCATGATCCAAGTAAATTTTTCAACGTAAAATTTCCCGCTCTTTCGATCGCCGTTGTCAAAAATAGGGGTTCCCAATTAAGAAAACAAAGTTGGCCTTGAAATAACCTTGAAGATCAAACTCAAGGTCAAATTCAAGGTCACCACTGGATTCCTCGTTGGAAGCTTCTTCAAGAATAACCTTGACCTTTTTGAAAAATACAGCGCGAACAAAGCGATGCAGCACGGTCCGAGGGATGGGGCGCGGACTGTGGGGGCTGGCAGCCAGTAGAAAACAACGGCTTTGACATGGCAGTCACTCGGGAATATTTTTCTTATGCCTTCATTTACATTTTTTGTTGTTTTTCGTGCATTTTAAAATCAGCCGAATTTTCAACAAGATTTTTCGCGATTTGTTATTGGCAGTCACGACTTAACAACGGATTTCGAGTGGCAGTCACTCGAAATCGTTTTTAGCAATTTTTTTACAATATGTTAACAAATTTTCATGCATAACGAGATTGGTCGGTTCTTTATTTCAAAAAACGCTATAAACAATTTTTTTTTCAACAAACGCAACGGGTTCAAGCTGGCAGTCACTCGATTTCATATTGTACCCATCCAAGGCTATATTATATAATTTTTTCAGCTATTTAAAAATCAGCCGGCAAAAATTTCACCAGCTCCTGGACTATTAACGCTCCCGATAAGTACTGCCTGTTTTGATACGTTTGATCCGATTTCTCATTCCGCGTACTTTCCCTATTCCCTCGGATTTTTCAATTAACTCGTGAAGGGGTAAACCCTGATTTATCAGATCTGTATTTAACGTAAGGCTGTCATCTTTAGAATCTGTTCTTGACTTAAACTCCGAAATAATTTCTGAAAAATTGACATTTTCTTCTTCTTGTTTAATATGCTTAAATATTTCGGTTATGTTTAATGCTACAATGTCTTTAAAATTTTTGTTTGAAAATTTGAATTTATATATAGAATTTTTCACGGTTATTGCTGCAAGTGTGATGGTTTTTGTGTTAGCTTTACAACCTGGTTTTAATCTTAGGATACCCGTATTTTTTAACACTATTGAGATAGTTTGTTCGTCCGTACATGTAATATGCTAATATGCGCTACTTCTTCTATTGGTACTTAAAATATCCAGCTATTTTCTGTTTGTAATTTTTGCCAATAAGGGTGTTAAGTTGTTTAAGCCTAATATCACAGTTTTTAAAGTTTGAAAAATTTGGTGTGGTTATTAGATTTATTTCACATTTTTTTGATGTCCCTACCTTGTGTAAAGAGTGTACGTTTTCACAAATATATTTGTTGTGTAGTGTTTTACATAATGCTAGATCTTGGTAATTAAAACTGAAATATAGGGATCGATCCTTTTGAATTGCTGCATATTCAGAATCTGGTACAATATAGGCAGGCGTTTCCGTATCTGAAGGAGTTGATAATTGTTTGATTGCGAGTGGATTACTTTTGAACAAGTCGTATGTTTCGAGATTCAGAAGCGGAAATTTTAAAATGAGAATAATCTTGTAGTTTTTGTAGTAAATGGAAAGCTCTGAGAGTTTGAATAGGTCGTACATTGCATGGATTTGAAGAGGAATTGGAATTTCTAGGTTTGGTTGTACTCTTTGAACTTTTTCTATGCAGTGCATAATTTTTGTAGCTGATACAAGTTTAGGGTGTACTTCGCCTTGCCGAGCGAATAAGATTGCATCTAGAAGCATTGTGGTATCAAGTTCAAATTCTGACATTTGGTTATTCAATGCCGCTAGATGAGAAGCTAATTCTTGATTCAACTGAACAATCCGAATCTCATCATTTATTTTTGTACTTTGTTTGTCTGCTTTTTGAGCCAGTTCTGAAATTAGTTTAGTAACAGAGTTCCATTTTTAGTTCTTTCGATTAAATCCTGATTGAACTATATGGGTTAAATTCGCCAAAGTTTCCGCAAGTGCTGCAGTATTGTTTGACAATTGTTCAATTTTGTTTTCGTAGTAGGCAGCATCGTTTTCATCTAAATTCCCGAATAGTATTTTGACTACAGAACCTACAAATCCGAAGGGTGCACGTTTGAATCGAGATTCACCATTCAATAGTTCGTTGAGTTGTCCATTCCCTTGACTTAGTGCCGTGATGTGTGCTCTAGTTGCCTCAGTGTCGTCGATGGATGTACATGCTGATCCTAGTTGGTGGCAACAGTCTGTTAGCTAGTTGAAATTGGAGAAAAGCACCTTTTGTTGTTGCAATCAAAATCCCCAAAATAGTCCTGGACTCCTATGTATTTCCGTAACATTATATGGATGTCCGTCTGTAAAAACTCCGTCGTTTAATTCGAATCCTCGGATTCTGTAAGATAATATATTTTTAGTTAGTCTGTGTGTATCGCTTCTGTTCCTAAGTTCTTTTGTATTACAGCGTTGTTTTTTTCTTTAACTGCAATTATCTTAAAGGGACCGATGTAATTATCGTCGTGTTTACTACTTTTATGTTCATTCTGTATGAGAACCCATTGACCTACTTTAAAATTCCGTTTTCGAAGCCTCGTATCATGATTGCGCTTGGTAGCGTTTTTTGCTTTATTTTGGTTTAACGCTGCTAAAATCCAATTATCTAAGAGCTGCTTGCCTAGTTCTTCCGTATAATCGATATATGTCGCAATGTTATGCCTGCTGATCATACCTGATGGTAGGCGTGCTGTTATACCGAATAAAAGTTCGTGCGGAGAGAATTTTGTTGCTTCGTGTACACTCGTGTTGTAAGCAAACATTGTTATGGGTAGGACTTTATCCTAGTTTTCAATTTTTCCTGATGTGTTCAATTTAATGTAGTCTGTTAGGACATTATGACTACATTCGAGTGCTCCATTTGATTGGGGGTGGTAAGTTGTAGCAAATATTTGTTTAAATTTAAAGAGTTTTCAAAATTCTGCCAAAACGGCGCTAGTAAAATTTGTACCTTGGTGTGAAAGAAAAACGCGTGGCGTACCGAACTTGCAAATGAGATGAACAGCGATCGCTCTCGCCACTCTTCTCGCTGTAACGTCTACTAATGGTATTGAGATACAATATCTTGAGAAATTATCCTGAAGTGTAAGGATGTATTTGTTGCCTTTTCGGGAAGTTGGCAATGGCCCGTAAATGTCCATTGCTACTTTATCAAATGGTTGGGTAGGTGTGTCCGTGATGATCATTGGTGCTCGAGGTTTATTCCTAATTGATTTTCTTCGCTGACATTCGGAACATCTTTTTAGGACTTCTTTCACATCGGAAATCATATTAGACCAATAGCAGTCTTCTATCAAACGACGATATGCTTTAACTACTCCCTTGTGTCCAGCTGCTACAGAAGCGTGGTATTCGATGATTATGTCTTCGCGCTTGTCTTCTGGTGGAGTGCAAAGCATGTCGTCATGAAGAGTGATTGAAATTGGGTAGTTTTGGAATGTTTTAATTACTTGTTTTTTTATTTGTTCCCAAATTGCTATAGTAAAAAGTTCACAGTCATTAGAGAAGCTAATTGAAGTAATGTTGTTCTTTTTTATTAGGGGTTTCAATTGCTGTAAACATAGTTTAATGTCGTAGCTACTTGGTTCTTTATCTAAAGATTCTTGTATCGTAAGGGCAAAAAGGTGTTTCTCCCCTTATTGAACATGTGTGACTTTCCCGCCAAAGTTATTTATTGGTATAATATTCTCTACCTTTATGAATCGTCTTTCGATTAAAGCCCTTGTAATGGTTGTTTCCGTAATACCGTCTTTCGTGATAAAAAACGCCATATTATCTTTTTTTGTGAATAAATTCTTTTTTGATATTGTAATATTTTCTCTAATTACTGAGCCGCTATTTCGCTTATCAGTTGTCTGGCGACTTTTGTTTTGTAATTTTGGCGCTCCATTTGTTTCCGAACTTTCCTGGGCCGAGATGCTTGAAGATTCATAGTCTGGTGCTGGTGGTGGTTTTTGTCTGGGGTGTTCTTTCTCAGGTGCAGTTTTTTGAGCTTGCTCTGCCGATAATTTTTCTTCTTGTGGCTCATCAGCTTCTTCGAGATTAATAGAATTTCTATTCTTCAAGTTCGCCGTTTCTTCAGGAAAATTGGCCATTTGTTCCGTGTTTTCCTTCATTTGATCCAAGTCACTCTCATCTCTGTCTGAATCTTTTTTTATTAACTCGTCTTTCGTTTTTCCCTGCTTTTGTGCGCATCTGGATTCTCCGCGGAATTTTTCTTCGCGGAAATTTTCTTTTTGCTTATTATCATCGCAGAATTTATTCTTTACACATTCTTTTTTGCTTATGGATTCTGAATTTAAATTGCTTTTTCTTTGGTGGACTGGATCTTCAGATTTTTTACGGTATTTTGAACCTCCTTAGAAGTTTGTGGTTCAGCGTCTCCGACCTTACGTTGAACTATTTGTAGCTCGTCAGTCTCGTCACAAATTTCTACGTCAGAATTTTGTGTGCTTTCGTTTGAAATATCAATTTATATCGGTGAATTAGTATTCGCATGCGCTCCGGACAGGTCCAGTTTCCTTGGCTTTGCAACTGGATTTTCCTCGTTCTCTTCTTTTTCTGTCGTGCAGGGCGATGTGGCGTCTGTTGTGTCCAATTCTTCTTTCATATCACTGACATCTGTAGCTGATTCTTCGATTTCTTGTTGTTTATTTGGTCTTCCTCTTCCTCTTTTTGGAAAGACTGAGTTTTTCGGTTGTTGATCAATCTCTTTTTTTTTCTTTGGTGGTCTTCCTCGTTTCCTTTTTGCATGAACTTCCTGCTTATGAAGTTTTTTCGTCGAAGGATTATCAGAAGATGCTTCCGTTCGTTGTCGTGTATTATGCTGGTGAGTAGTTTCACTGCGTTTACCTGGCAGCTTCTGGGTTTCCTCGTCTGTTGTTGGTCGAGATTTTCTTTTAATAGCAAGTGGTAAAATGTGGATTACTTTTTGAGTGGAATTTCGCGATAATTCATCGGCATAAAGATTGAGTTTACCTGGCTTGTATTTGATTTCATATTCGTAATCATCCAGTTTAATGCGCCATTTTGCTAATCTCGTAGTTGTATGATCGACGGTTTTCAAATATTCGAGGGGTTTATGGTCAGTGATGATTTTGAATTTTCGACCATATAAGTATGAGCGAAAGTGACGCACTCCCCAAACTATTGCTTGACATTCTCGTTCGATTGTGGAATATCGCGTTTCACGTGATTCTAAAATTCTCGATGCGAAAGCTACTGGCAAATCTTTCCCAATTTCGCCTTGACTTAACACGGCCCCGACGGCGTAATCTGATGCATCTACTCTGAGGATAAATTCTTTATTGAAATCTGGTAATTGCAGAATTGGTTCTTCGCAGAGTTTTCTCT
The DNA here is from genome assembly GCA_932178445.1 of Andricus quercusramuli. Lineage (NCBI taxonomy): Eukaryota > Metazoa > Arthropoda > Insecta > Hymenoptera > Cynipidae > Andricus > Andricus quercusramuli. The sequence continues at coordinate 6,451 of CAKNXH010064368.1, read as the reverse complement.
TAAGATTTCAAAGGCTTTTTGGCAGTGCTCTGTCCACGTGAATTCTACTGATGGTTTAGTTAAGTCAACGAGAGGCTTTGATATTTTCGCGAAATCTTTAATAAAGCGTCGATAATAACCTGCCAATCCCAAGAACTGGCGCACGTTTTTCGCTGTTTTTGGGACTGGGAAGTCTTTTACTGCCTTTAATTTATCTGGATTTGGTATGACTTGTTGATTACTAATCACGTGACCTAAATAAGCAATTTCTCGTTTCAAAAATCCGCACTTTTCTGGTTGTAATTTTCAATTTGCCTTATTCAGGCGTTCCATAAGTTGATGGAACTTTTGATCATGCTCTTCTAGAGTTATCGCGTGAATAATCATATCGTCGAGGTATACGAACATCTCGAGCCCCTGTAATCCCGAAAGAACGGAATCCATAAGACGTTGGAAGGTGGCTGGGGCTCCCTTTAGACCGAAGGGCATTCTTAAAAATTCGTAGTGGCCGTACGGTGTTGAAAAAGCTGTTTTGTGCCTATCCGCAGGATCCATCGGAATTTGATGGAAACCGGAGGCCAAATCGAGCACAGTAAAGAAATTCGCGTTACCTAATTGATCGAGTATATCGTTTATATTCGGCAATGGGTAGGCGTCTCTTATTGTTTTTTCGTTTAACGCTCTATAGTCCACCACCACTCTCCAACGCTTATTACCTTGGGGGTCTGGCTTTTTAGGAATTACCAATAACGGGGAGTTATAGGGAGATGTTCACGGTATAATTATGTTTTCGTTCAACATTTTTTTGGTTTGTTAACAGATCTCCTCCTTCTGACATTGTTGATGTCTGTATGAATGGGTGAAAACTGCTTTGTCGTCCACAGTAGGCATTTTATGATACACGACATTTGTGGAGGACAATGCATCACCTTGTAGATAAAATGAGTTTGTGTATGGCTTGATTAAGTTAGTAACATGGTCCTTTTCTAATTCTTTTAGGTGCTCTAGATTTAGGATCTTTGTCAAAAGCTTCAATCTAGGTTCCTCATTGTCAAAAGGCTCCATCGCGTTTACTGTTTGAGTTGTGCAGATTTTTGAAGGCGAGATTTTTTATGCTTCGTCTTCACAATATGCTTTTGCTTCAGATAGATCTAATGGTATTATTTTTACCACTGGTGTTATTAGCTTGATTGTGGACTCAGTGGCATTAATCGCGGTTGTTAGTGCTATATCATTTTTTACGGAGACTAGAGCATTGCCAATGTAAACACCCGGACCCGCAACAAGCAAGGGGAAGTAACCGTATCTAAGTTGTGTGTCATTTATTCTAATAAAAATCACATTTTTGCTTCTAGGTGGTAAAATGAAGTATTCTTCGTTATGAAATGGAACACTTAGATTTTTCACAATAAGTGATCTTGACTCGTAACAAATTTTCGCTTGGTAATTCCAAAAAAAACGCACTTCCTAGAATTCCTGCTTCGTTAATTGGAAATGAATCCGATACTATTTGGAAGCTAACTTCCAGATCATTCCATTTTAAATTTGCTTGGCCTAAGGTGAGCACTTCACCTGAAGTTATTCCCTTTACTTCAAAAATAATATCTGGATTTTTTTTCTATCCAATCGCTAAGGACGCTGTATTTGATTACATTGATTTCCGCTCCTGTATCCAGAAGCACTTCACACTCATTATTTTTTAGAACTGTACTTGTAAGAAGTATAGTTGGTGAGTGAACTGGACTGCTTAAATGGATGGTTGCTCTCCGTAAAGGCTGAGATTGGCTGTGGCGCGTCTGATAATTGGTTCGCCACTCACCTGCGCACCCATTTGACGAGTACTGTTGGCGTTTAAATTTGGTTGATTTGTATTTGGTGATTCGTTTGGAATAAATTGATTTTGCAGGAAATTTTGTGGATTTTTAGGAAGATTCAAAGGAGCTTGGTTATGTGTTAATTCGAGGGGCTCGCTAGTGTTCTGAGTGCCTGGATGATTATTTGCATAATTTAGTGCTGTATTTTGAAATGGATTCTGCGGATTGAGTTGATAGTGAGTTTGAGGTTGGCTCTGATATTGAATTTGAGCTGGACATGGTACTGATTTTGAGGTTGGTTTTCTGTTTGATTTTGATAGTAATTTTGTGGTAGGTTTTGGAATTGGTTTTGGGGTTGATTTTGATACTGAATTTCGTGTGGATTTTGGTACTAGTATTGGGGTTGAGGTTGATAATAACTTTGTGATTGATTTGGAAATTAGCTTCGTACTTGACCTCGGTATCCACCTCGCGATCTACCTCGATATTGACCACGAGATTGGCCTCTATAACCATTTTGTGATTGTTCTTGTGAACTTAAGGTATTTTGATCATATCCATAATAATCATTATAACGGGTTTGGTGCTGATTTGGAGCAGTATTGGGATTTCCGAAATTACTGAATGAACCTCGGTTCTGTATCTGCCTGCTTTCTTTAATACGCTGAATATGGAAACAATTTTCAATGATGTGGCCAGGGCGTTCGCCGAATGTGCAAAAATTTTAATTTTGGGGTAAAGGTAGTTTTTCTAAATTTTCTCCTCTTTGTTTGTCGTTAAATGTCGAACTTGTTGGGTTTGTGTAGTGCACTTTTGCTCTGCCCGTGTCTGAAGAGGACGTTACTCTTGTTTGATTTCTTGATTTTTCTAAATTTGCGACATATTTTTCATCTAATTCTACCTGGTAAGCAATATCGATTGCTTCTTTCAATGTGGTAGGATGTGACGTGATAACTAAATGTCGAAAATTTGTTAAAAGGCCATTTATGAATTGCTTTAGAGAATATTTGTCAAAATTTTTATTAATGTTTTAGCTTCAGCAGAGATTCCGTCATTTGAATTTGCTGGGTAACTTTCTATTACTGCTTGTTTGTAGTTCGCGACTATGTTTTGAACCCTACCTGCATAAATTGGTACTTTCTCGTCATCTATTTGGAAAATTTTTCCCATTTCCGACCTCCAAAAAGCTTCATTTGTGGGAATTGCAAAGGCACGTTTCAAATCAAGAATAAATTCATCAAGGGTGCTGTATGATTGAAGTCGAGGTCTCAGTGAGACATTTGCCTGATCCGATAATTTTGTCGAAATTAAATCGAGCAAATCTAACAAGGGTTTGTTTTTTAAACTGCCGTGTGCTCTTTTGCATCCACGGATAAAGGATTCTACAAAATTTGAATCACCGTTAAAAGTTGGTATTTGTGCTAAAACGTCTTTGAGGGAAGGTGACATTTTTTTAAATTGATTTTTTTCTATATGGGTTTCGATATCTATTATTTGATTTTCACTAAGAGTCGCGTTTCTGAAACTGATGCCACTCAAGGTAAATTTAATGTTGCCTAGGAAAAGTTTTTCTAACGATTCATTATAATGTTGTTCTATTTCTGGAAAATTTTGTCCACTTGAGTCGCGTTTTTGTTTCGCTAAATTGACATTGTCTCTATATTCGGAGTACGGAGATAAACGCCTATCAGAACGCTTCTCACGTGCGTTCTGCTCATTCGACGGCTCAATTTTGACACGTAAATTTGAAAGTTTATTTGATACTTCTCACCTACTTACGGCAAGCAGTCCGACGATAATTTTTGGTAAATTAATCATTCTCGATTCAGTTCTTTTGTCTTGAAATCTGCTTTTTCTTTTACTATATTTTTTCTTGTATTTTTTATTAATTTTGTTTAGAGTGAAACTGATCAGCGAAGTCTCCTGAAGAATTACTAGTGATTTTATTTGACCTTATAGTCTCCACAATGAAAACTTTTTTGTAAAAGAGCATAAACTCCATTACAGCTTTCCCCTTCGGGTCAGTAAGTGCCGCAAACGAAGCTGCGATCGTTCGAAACCGGTCTAAAAAGGCAGAAGGTTCTGATTCCATAAAACTCTCTTTTAATCAAGGTATTTGAATTTGAGAAGTGATAACACGTTCATATTTCAAATTGAATTCTAGATTACTATCATCCATGAAAATGTAAGTTATCAAATTCACAGGTGCACAACAATTCAAAAGATTTTGAGAAGCGTCATTAATTTCAGAGGCTATTGAAGTGATAGGGATATTTCCTTTACATTCATCTCTTTTCTTTGTTATCTCTTCACAAATAAAATTAGGTATTTATATCAAAAGAAATTAAATTAAATACATTAGAACAAGACAATTCACTTTCAACACAATCATTACTATCATGTGTACAATTGGAAAAATTAGTATAATTGTCGCACGTTGCAACCAGTGCTCCCAATCTTGCTCCCCAATCACACTGCGCATGCGTCGCGCCGAATTTCTGATTGGCTGCATAGCGCGCGCTTATTTAAAATGTTTTAAATATGCAAATTAATCGTTTCAAAAAAATAATAATTTGAAAATGCATAGAAATACGTTTTTCATTGCAAAATAAACTTTCGCAGTCATAGATATAATAATAATTTGATTTCACTGCTGAAATCTTTCTTCGATGTCCGAAGGAATAATGTGTTTTCAGCAGTGAAATCAAATTATTATTACATCTGTGACTGCGAAAGTTTATTTTGCAGTGAAAAGTGTAGTCCTATGCATTTTCTAATTATTATTTTTTTGAAACAATCAATTTGCATATTTAAAACATGTTAAATAAGCGCGCGCTATGCAGTCAATTTGCAACATTCAAAACAGACTCTTTATTATGATTACTAGGCGATCGATTTTGATTATTATCTACAAGTGTTCGATCCAAGTCACCGCGTTTGGTTTGTTTCTTCAAGGTGAATTTAATTTCACGATGAATAACATCAACAATTTGATTTTCAAGATTATTCACATATTTAAACTATTACTACAACACCAACCATTCCATTGACAATGAAACTGGTAAAAAATGAAACAACAAAAAAGATGTTAAATATGATGTATTAGAAACAAAAACTTCATTTTCAATTTTTCGCCCGATTGTGATTCTGTCTCTCTTTCTTCCATCCGTAAAACCATATTAGCTACAGGAATATCTACTATTTTATCATATAACTTTAAGCACTCGAAAAACTCCTTAGAAATACAATATTTTCATAACTGCTTTTTAGCACGCTTTCAGAATTTGTCACTTCTCACACGCTCAACATGCCTAGAAAAGCGAACATTACGTGCATGCGTTACAAAACTGAATATAATCATGAAAAAATCGCTTACTTTCTGGAATTAAGCTACTTACATCACTTGGCTGTCTCGTGATTGCATTTTTAGATACATTCTTCGAAAGAGTCAATGCATTTCATTGCATTATAGATATTAAACTTATATTAAAATATGGGATACGAGCCTGAGTTCTATTAAGAGATTTTGGACATGGAATTGATATGAGTTTTCACCAGAATTTCATGTTGGACCAAAATAATGTGTTCCTTGTAAAACCTGGAGTATAAAAGACAGTATCTTACTTGCGGCGCGGCTGGAAAAATCCGATATCATCTTTTCCGAAGATGCGTTAATCGATCGGTTCTAATTATCTGCGCGATGCGTTTCACGATACGTTTTTTGTGCACCAGCTTTTCCTTTGATAGGACAAATGACAGCAATCGCATGTATTCCGGTGTTTATGTAGTCCGAAACTGCACTTGCACACTCATCACCGATTAGAAATAGGCGGTTCCCTTCCTTCGTCGCACGCACGGGATATGGCGATTTTAGTGAAGTCGGAGAAAAAGACTGTTTATTACTGCAATGAAAAAGTTCTCTTGAAAAAAAGCGTCGCTCTCACGTTTGTTTTGTTTCGAACCACGTGAAAATCTTTTTCACACGAACGAAATTATTTGGCTACAAGATTATGTGAAGTTTGTCGCAAAAGGATCACTTCAGCTAAAATTTCATTTCAGATCGCTTCAGATAAAATGACTTTTAGCACAATATACTATTTATCTTGGTACATGCAAACTTTTTACACTTGGTCTCTGGTCTGTTTTGTTTCAAACCACTTGAATAACCTTTTTATACAAATAGTATTATTTAGTTGAAAGCTTAGGTAAAGTTATTCGCAAAAGGATAATGTTTGCTGCACAGCAGAGATTCGTTTTGTGGAAAAACAAGCCTCTTTTTACCTTCAATATAAGAGTTAATTCTATTTGTGTCAAAAAGCATCCTTCTGTTACAAGAGAAAATTTCGCTTAGTAGCAATATAGTTATTTTTCACTCCGTGCGTAAACTTGCGCATACGCATTAGGTTAAGGAACTTTTGCGCTTTGGAAGAGTTTTCTACAAAGTATCACAATTATTTCAGAATTATTTTCAAAACATTTATTCAGGGTGGATCCAGAATTCATCTCAGAAATTTCGTGTAACTGAGAGAGAAAGAAAAAGAAAACCTGGCAGGCCTCGAAAGGAACTGGGACTTAGACTAGAGGCAAGGGACGAAAATGCAAGGACAAACCAGGCAGAGGCTGAGGCTTCAGATCATGGAGTCAAAAAGAGTGAGCGC
>CAKNXH010064367.1:921-23155 GCA_932178445.1 Andricus quercusramuli | reverse complement strand
GTACTCGTGCCGCTTTCTATGTTTATTTTTGCCCGTTTTTTAGATTTGATGCGAGAATTATTATTTTTATATATTCCAGCAATTGTATCCTTACTCGTCAATATTCCAAAGACGTCACCATTGGAAGTTGATAGTACAATTTGTTCTTGGGGTGGCACGGGCGAATAAGCATTAATTCCTCTGATTACTTTAATTCGCTCATCCTCAGGAAATGTGTATCTTCGGAGTTCGAAACGCCGATTCAGATTCTTTTTGGAAATAAGCCTAATGAATTGAAGTTGGTCAAGTCCATATCCATTTCCGTCAGAAGAAGGAAGCCTGTTAGGTGGAGCTATAGAGCTGGCAGAAGAACACCGTGACCTAGCACGTTGAGGAGGTTCGGCAGAACTGGCAGTAGGATCTCGTATGTCGAAATGAGAAGAAGAAGATGGACCGCCACGAGGAACACCAGGAATTGGGGCGCCATTAGGCAAGCACTCAAACTGTGAACTTAGCTCTGCAAGAAGAAACGGATGATTAGATTGTTTTGAAAAAAGAATGTCTTTGCATTACTGATAATTATCGACAAGAGTCAAAATGGAAACCTTTAGTGCTTCTCACGTTGACGCTTACTCTTTACCTGCCCATTACCAAGAATTTAGATATCATTTCATGTCCTTTTCCTATGATATCAAAGCCGTGTCTGAGACCTGGCTTAAACATAACATTCCATCTAACCGCATAGTACTTGATAATTACACACTTTTCCGTAGAGACATATATTATAGAAGAGGGGGCGGGATCTGTCTCTATATTCCTGACAGCTTAAGGGATGTACAGGTTGGAGTGCGTCCTCTTGCAAATTACCCTTCTGCTGAGAGTATCTTTCTATCAAGGTATCTTTTTCTCACGATTGCATGTTGATGGCTGTGATTTACAAACCTTTTAAAGCTTTCTACTGTAGGGAACTTGAGACTGATATTTTTGACCTTATACCAAATTATAATAACGTTGTACTTAAGGGTGAGCTAAAAACAAATCGTAATGCGATCTGTAGAGTCCTCGAACAGCTTAACAGGAATGAAGAATCACTTCCTAATCCAACGCATATCTTCCTAATTGAAAGCCTCATCCTCCCTTCCTTTGACTACGTCTGTGTGGTATACGAAAATGCTACTGATGAACTGGATGCCAAACTTGAGCGTAAGCTTAATGCTTGCATTCGGCTCATCTATAACATCCCAACCAGCGAACATATTACCTTGTATAGAGAAACACCAGGATCTTTCAACGTTTCCAAAAGAAGAAAATTTTTTGTAAGTAACCTGTTCAAAAGCCTATTCAGAAATGAAGCTCCGCACTATGCCCTGAATCTCTCTTATGTTATTGATACAGATTAAGTGACATATTCCAAACTAAGTGAAAGGAAAACAGTATTAATAAATAAACCACATGATACATGTAAAATGCAAAGATCTCTCATTATTCATGGTGCTCGTCTTTGGAAGAAAGTACCTGTAACAATTAGAAATGCAACTCCTCAATATCACTTCAGAAAACCCCTTGTTGGTTACTCATTTGAAACTTTATATCCTGCGCTAAAAATTACACATTGATAGCACTGAAATTCTTGAGTTTAAAACATATATAAGCAGACACATGAATGTATTTACTTTTACGCCTGTATATTCGCTCATGTACATTTGCAGTCTCACGGGTAATATACCACATTTACTTATGTGTATTCGAGCTTATTCCTTCACACTTGTCGAATACTTACTTCTAATTTTAATCGTTATATCGATCAACGTGAAATTTTAATTGTCACAAGTATTACCTGTTCCTCATAGGGCTATCTAGTTTAAGGAACTTTTCATGAATAAATGCAAATATATTCCATTCGCAGCATGAAGTTGGTCCGAATTGATGCTTACAGAAGTACTAAAAGGTTATGAATTTACTCTGAGTTTGGTTAATTGTGTATTGTAGAAGTTTTATTAATATTGTTCTAGAATTTCCTTCAAGTTGCGTTTCTTGAAAATAATTTTCTGAACTTCTTTGCTTGTGGATGTTATTTGCATGAAAGACTGTGTTTTTGTCTATTATGTTCCTACCAGAAGCGAGGACCTATTCAGAAATCAAGAGAGATTAGGAAACGTACATCGACATTGTTTCGGGTACGTTCCTTACCGTGAAAGTGAGCTGACACGATCTACCGCGCTCTGCGAAATTCTGAGGTTTTTCAAAATGTTAATTCATTGGCAGGTGAAGCGAGTTGCGTTCATGGTGGGGAAAATAGTTGATACGCTGTGAAAAACTCAGTCAGGAGCGGTTTTGGTGATGCAAAAAAATGGACATTCCTGATGAATATTCAGGGTTTAGAGCTTTCTTTACATTGGCCATTGATTGGGTTGACATCTAGTGTAAAATGGATGAACAAATACTTGAGAAGCATTCGGAAATTTCGCAGGCAAACATTAGGAAGGACACAGAATCAACAATTAGAGAGGAAATAGTTCAAATTTCAGCCGATATAAATGATACTAGGTAAACATCCAAAAATTACGGGAGGAGAACGCTGACCTCAGAAGTCGAATTTGTGAGCAAAATAGAGTAATGAATAGTCAGGCTAGAAGGAACAACATTGTTACGCACGGATTACTGGAGACAGGAGATGAGTCGAAGAAATCTCTGCTGAGCAAAATAAAAACGATGCTGTCATCTAGAATTGGGATCGATCTCAATTACAAAGAGGTGGCCTTTTTGAAAAGGCTGTGACTATCTGGGTCCAAACATTCTAGACCGACTCTTGTGGGTTTGTCATCCGGCTTCTTAAAATCGTCCATTATGGAGGAAAGATCAAATAAACGAAGTTCCCAGATTTACGTCGATCACGATTTGGACAGCGAAACTAGAAGAATTTACTATCAAAAACGTGGGCTATTCAATGGTCTGAGAGAAAAGAATATACGTGTAACGGTGTACAACGGAGTAATTAGGATAAACAATAAAGTCTATCCGAGTGATCAGTTACAGGGATTAACTGTAAATAACATCATCTCATCTCAGGATGCCCCTCCCTCCACCCCGAATTCACAAGTTAGGGGAATGAAATGGATTATTTTCAAATTCCCTCACCCTCGCATAACAAATGCCAGAGAGGTCGTCCATCTGGAAGTTTCACAAAGCAGAAGAATAAAGATGTGACTACCAAATGGAGCGATAGCAAGAGTGGCCCCGTAGCTGGGGGCAGATTGGACTCCTTCTCAAATTGGGCTTCTCTGGCATCAAAGGAACAGACCGGGGATACGAAGAATTACGAAGTGGGAATTACACTCACGCAATGAATTCCTCGACTCAAAATCGCATTTTGAAATATAGGTGGGTTCAGGACGGTTTATGGTCTAGATTTGAGCCAACAGGGAATACTTCTGGAATATGACATAATTGGATTGAAGGATACTTGTTTTTCGAAAAAACTGATGAAGGGCCCTGCATTTCTGAATGACTACAGTATGATCCAGTGTGAAGCTCAGAAGGATCACAGCTGCGACAGGGCGTCGTTGCATTGTCAAGACAAGGTTTCTCGATTCCAATCACGACTGGAAGGGATTCCAACGCTAGAGTGGAAAAACTCAACCAATTGAGTAATGAGGAGGTGGGGGGATCCAACTCAACAGGCCATATAGAGATTTTATAAAGCGTCTTATTTCAATTGAACAATAGGAAGAATTTTATATTACAAATTTCACAAAAATAGATCATAGCAAGTTTGAAATAGATAGTGCGAAAGGTATCCCTGAATTGGATAGGCCAATAGATCTTGGGGAATTAGGAATCGATATTCAAGGGTTGAAGAATGGTAAACCCCGGTTCCCGACGGAATTACAAATGAGTTTTACAAGAATATTTCTGTCAACGTTCTTATCTTTATATTGGACATGTCCAACAGAATTTCGAGTTCGGGTATTGTACTACAGGATGGGGGGAGAACAAAAACTATTGCAATTTACAAAAAAGGGGCAAAAGTGACCCTGATGAGTACAGACCAATTTCTCTTCTCAATAGCATCACAAAAATTTTTCCACACATCCTGGCAGAAAGGTTACAGAAATATGTCAAAAGCAGGGGGATAATACCGGAATGTCAAGCTGGTTTTAGGAAAGGGTGCAGTTGCACCGATAATGTATTTATACTTAATACAGCGCGTCACTTGGTTATAGCGAAGAAAGGCAGAACTCTTTTCGCAATCTTCGTGAATCTCAAGCAGGCATTGGGCTTGAATAGCAAACTACTTAGAACAATCATAAACCTCTATGGGACCCTCCTTACGCTTCATGAGGTAAATGGGGATAAATCTAAGGCATCAAAATTAACGTAGGAACCCCACAGGGGGAATCAATGAGTCCAATTTCATTTTTATTGTTTATAAGTGACATTGATATTTTTTTTAGAGATTTCGGGGCAACCAGTGAGAAGCTGGGAGGTACACTAGAAATTTTGATCTTAGCATTCGCGGAAGATATTGTAATTTTGGCAGAATCCCCAGCAGATTCTCAGTCGAAATTGAATACTTTAAGCTATTATTGTCATTGAAACGAATTGCAAGTAAATGCGAAAAAGACCAAAATTATGGCTTCCCGCAAAAGTAATTCTGTAACCTCGGCGACTTTATTATATACAGCGGAAATTTGTTCCTTAAGATATCTTAATGTTATTGAAATGATCCAAATGAAATACTTTAAGTGGCTACTGAATCTCCCTCGTTCCACTCCCACTGACATGATAAGATTAGAAATTAATGGATATAAGTTAGGGAATGAGTGCATGAAAAGAGCAATGAAATTGTGAATTAAGGTACTGGAAATGCCAGGTAAGAGACTGACAAAAGGTTGTTCTAATAGGTTACTGCAGCTGAATCAATGAGAATATAACTATATAAAGTATAACTGGGCAATGTGAATAGAGCAAATTCTAGAACAATTAGATTATAAATATATATTTGAAAAGCAATGCTCAGAAACGGTAAATCATTGCATTGTCGAGATAATGCTGCAATTACAATTGATTTTGTATACAACCTCCAAAGGAAAATAGTTTAATAAAATTGTATTTGAAATTACAGATATAGTGTAGTATTATATTCACCAATAGAACTAAGTATCACAGTCAAGATGACGACCACAGGATAAATGATCCTCATTATTTGCAATCAGAGGGAGAACTGATTTATAATTTGATAAAAAATTTGGTTCACAGTGTATCCAATTCTTTATTCGTATCGCTAAAGTGATAAGATATAATTAAATACCCAGAACCTTCAATCTTTTACGCAATTCTTAGCTGCTGCATTGAATATCCTTAAATAGTCAGTTTGAAATTTCAGACTCTAAAAATTTTCTGTTTTAATGGGAAATAAATAAAAGTAAGTTGGATCCCTATTATGGGATCTATTTAAGTATGTAATTTATCTTTTGCTAATGAATAGATTTACTTAACTGGGATTCAACTCCAAAAACTGTTTTGATTTTGAATTTCCTCAATAGCCTTGCGAAATGTTGTGAAATTGTCGCTGAGAAAGGAATGGAGTTGATCTCATGTTTACCATAACAAATTTGATCAACATTTAGGCATTATGTTAAATAGGGTGGTAGGATAAAAAATTTACCATTTTTTCCGGAATAATTTGCTTTCCTGAACCAATTCCTAATAATTGAGTGATTAACGTCCCGGCAAGGTTGTGAATTCAGATTGTTAATACATCTCTCATTTTCAATATCAGAGATGAACTGTAATCTGCTGTGGTGAAAAATTAACTGTGATACTGTAAAATTAATTTCATCTACAGGAGGAATGAGAAGGGTGTAGACAACATAGCAAAAATACACCTGAGGTTGAAAACCCAATTGTTTATGACATTCGTTTCAAGATCTTACATAATAATCTCAATCTTCTGCTTATATAAACTATTTGTCAAATTTAAAATAAGTGAAATCCATTGATATGATGATATCTTTCTTGAAATGGTTTAACGGAATTTGTATATTTTTACTTATGTAATGCCGCCTATTCTCAATGCTTTGATAACAAGATCTAAAGGAACGTTAGTGAAATGTGATAAGAATTCTAAAAAAGCCATGATGTGGTCATCAGGAATTTTAATTTTGTTAATGTCATCTGTGAAAGTGAGTTAATTTTCAACATGATATTTACACATAGGTAAAGATTCAGAAATTACCCTTGTTCAATAACATGTAGCATGTGTATTAATAGGGGAAATGACTGGTCTGAGAGGCTAAGTTTCTTTAAGGATCATATGATGACCATAAAGCCTAGCAATATTAGTAACATCAGTTAGAAGATGCTTTCTTCTAACAATGAGACTAAGGAGCTCATTAATTATCCATGAATTGATTAATTTAGAGGTATCTCTTTGTAATTCTTTCAGGAGATCGACGTCTATTTTTTCATAAATGTTGAGATCCTGAAGCATGTTATTGGCCTTATCTATGTATTCTTGTCTATCCGATACTACCGTCACATTACCCTTGTCCGCACATGTCACTAATAAGTCTTTATTGGAATTTCAGAACTTATTTGTTTCACCTGGAAATTTAACTATTGAATTTCGTTTCAGAATTGATCTTATTATAAACCTTGTTTTTTAAGGCCTTATTTCTAGAAACTTAAGTGGTAATACAACAAAGTTTAATTGATAAATTGTCTATGCATTTCGCCGCGAATCATGGAATCTTTAGGACGAGAAATACAGCGAAATAATATAAATTAAGATTCTAGCTATTCTATTTTGAAGACCCTATGAGAACCAGGCAGTATTAATTCAGGGCTAATAATTGAATCTTCGGTCAAATTTCTGTTTGACACTCACATTTTTATCGAAGCGGTTTTTAAAAAAATCTCATTATTATTCCCAAGGTTCCCTCTCTTGAGTAAACTAATTTTTTTTTCTTGGACTGTTATATGAAATATTAACATTAATATCTCAGCAGAACGAGTGTGACGCCTATAATTAATGAGATATTGATTAAGATAACATATATAAACTCGAATAAAATACTAAAATATTAATTTGATACACAGTTAATAAATGTCTTTACTAACGTATAAATCAGTTTTCCTCGAACCGCAAAATATGAGGATCGCTCTTGCTGTGTTCTTCATCTTCAAAGTGATACTTAGTTCTATTAATAAATATGATACAATTAAATATTTGAAATTTCGGAAAAGTGTCTTTAAGAATAGTAATTCAAGCTGCCGAAAGACATATCTACTCATATGACTATTTTTGTCAAGACATTTCTTACCAAACCAATAATTTAGTTGCTCTCGCTATTCTCCAAAAACAATTCTGAAGGATGTTTCCTAATCTCGCTTGTTTTCCAAATAAGTCTCAGTTTCTGGTAGCAGATTATGCGAAAATCTTATCTAGTTACATCAAACTAATTTCATAAATCAAACTCTATCAGCACATTTGATGGACCTTCCTATCAAAATCTATCTATCCAGAAGTTCTATACTTGGCTCTTGATATGTTTCCGTTAAAATTCTATTAGATCTTATAAATACAAGACTTGTATCAATTTCTTCGTTTCAGTGTTTCGGAATGCCGATAATTTTTATCAAATTCTATTCATGTAGGAAACACTTACATTTTTATCAATAGTTTCTCATTAAAATTCAATTAAATCTCATGGCCATGGGACTTTGATCAAATCCAATGTTCTAGAATCTTAGCAGTTTTTGTCCAAATGTATCCAACGAGAGATGTTATAATTTTTTGTCAACAAATTCTTATTTGGATTGTAGCAAATCTTATCGACGCTATAGAATGATCTTTCCCACTTGAATTTGTGTAGCAATCTAGGTATTAAGCCACGAAACTGAGATATGAGATTTTATAATCCAGAATTTTTAAAACAAACATACAAATTATACGATGTAGTTTGCTGTAGATTACTATCGTAAATTTGGAAATCCAAGGTCATTAACGGCGTGCAGTCCACAAGAGGAAGTTGCGACGTAAGTCGGTTACCCTTCAAATTCCATCGCGTTCAACAAGGGGCATCTGGGAAGGGACATACAACTTAGGGGGGAAGGTCGGGAACAGGAAGGACAAAGGGAACGGTTCAAGGTCTAGTAGCTCCTATTCTTGAACATCAGAACCATTTTGCGTTAGAAATATTGGTGGCCCTGAAAAGGGCCGATTCTTTGGGGTCCTGAAAAGGACCGGTATGAACTAGTTGTGTTGAGAAACTCCCATTGGGCAGGGTCTCTCTCTTCTGTCGCTGAGAAACTCCCGGCCACGGGGTCTCTGTCCTCTACTCCTGTTTCTGGCTCCTCCGCTTAGTCGGAGAGGGATCCACCACCGTCGGGCTACGAGGATGCGTGTCGGAAGTCCAGTCACTTGTCACACAATCTGCTTTCTACGAGGGACCGAGCGATCGGGTTAACATCATCCACCCGGAAGAGTTTCACTCGGGGACCGCGAGAAACGGGGAAAATCACTTGAGGCGCCTCCCAGGCATCGGGAATCGGATGGCGGATCGAGGGGGGGGGCACACCCTTCCTAGTGTCTAAAGGGGTTTCATTATTGAAACACTTGTTCCATAGTCTTTCCTCCACAAGATTCCTAGCCACGTGGTCCGTTTCGTCGATTCGCAGAAGGTTCACACGCGGTTTAAGAATCACTTCACTCACGATGCGGGGCACTCCCTTCATCGACATGTATCGGGAGGGGACCCGAGATAGTGTCACAGAACTGACCCCAGTTTGTTCAGGGGAGAGCCGGATCTGGGAGGTGTGAAGGCTGAGCACGTCCTCGCTGTCGGTGTCCTGGGGGTCCTCCTCCGAGTTAGAGTTTCTACGAGGGATACCGTTCAGACCGGGGTATTTCGAATCGTACTCGGCGGTGGGCTGGCTGGCTGTGACCGAAGCGACCTTTATGGAGGAGGGATCGTAGAGTAGCGCGGGAGGTGGATCCGTGTGGTCGGTGGGGGGAACGTAATTCTCCTTGGCGTGGTCGGAGGTTAGTTCCGGGGTCCAGGTTCCGAGAGGGAACCCAGAAGTTCGGTATACTGGAGATGCCCTGGAAACGAGTCGATGGTCCACAGAGATGGCTAAAGCCACCCTGTGCGGCTTTAGCTTCTGGCAAAAAACGTGGATGAGCTACCATGTATAAACGGGGAATGTAGAACGCTCATTGGTGGATATCGTGGACCCGAGCTAAACTGGCTGTCGCGAAAGGTCTCGCGCCCTCTGTAACGCATTCCATCCGACTATGTATGGTAAAACCATACATAGTCAATATTAATGAGCAAAATAAGTCAAAACGTTGCGTAAAAGAAAGTTTAATAACTTGTCGATACGCTGGCGGGCGACAGACGTAATCCATTTATCTCAAGATAGCTTCAAAGTCCAAATAGTGGAGCGAAAAAAAGAAATTCATATTGTGCGTTAATTTGTTATTCTGATCATTCTTTGAAAAAATAAACATTTTAAGTTCGTAAATGAATATCGAAAATGAATTTGTTTTTTTCCTCGACTTTTGGTCTCTAGAAGACAAAGTTCGTGTGATACAATACTCTGTGAGTCACTTTAAAATTCGTCGACGGATGACGTCCGAAATCATTAAACTAAACTTGCTCGAATTTGGCCGCACATTACTTCGGCTTTTTACTTGTCTAAGAAATTCGAAGAGATCCCGAATTAATTTATAATATAAAGATGCGCACCAGTACTCAAGGCAATCGCTCCCGAAATAGGGAGATGTTATCTTACTTTTTCCTTGGTAATTTCGATTTTTTGTAATTTTTGTCCTGACCAATGCAGCGAGAACGGAGATATCGTCGTAGACCTTTAGGCTGCCATCAGCGATAACGATTACCGGACAATGGATAACGCCGCTCTAGCGTATACGATCAGGAAAATGCCTTCGACTCTTACGATCAGATATGCCTAACGGCCAGAAGATTTTTGTTCGGGATTCAAAAAGAGGGAACCTGCGGAAAATCAGAATCACGGTTCTCCTTAACATTGCACTTCACCTTTTATACTTATCCACGTAAATTCGCACAGTGTTTTACCTCTTTGTCCCCTCTTATCTTAGCGCACCACAGTTGATTCAAAATCAAGCCCTCACGATAAACAGGCAAGACAGATAGTGACGTTACAATTTCATAATCGCAGGACGCTACGCAGAAGGCGGTTTTCGCGTTAAGAAAGGGGAGAGGTTTTTCTATACGTCTCCCTCTATCGCGTTTATATTTAATTTTGCTGAATTTTCGGCAGGCTCGATAATGTCGGTACTACAATATTTTATGATATAATTCTCTAGCCTGTATCCCCAAAGATTCTAGATCTGTCTCGTTCGCCAGCGAGTCCCCAAATGCCGACTTGGGGCACAGCATCCATTTTTGAGGGCTCTCTACGCCCCTCCCGCGACTGCGCGCAGCGCCTACGCCCGGATGCTGGGCCTTATTCTGGGTCCCGTGTCAGGGGTTGCGTTTTGTAAGGGGTGGTGTTTTTTTTTTTATTTTATGTATATAACTTTAAAGAAAATAAAGAAACAGAATAAATATCTATTCTTAATTCTTATTTTCTATTTTTATTAAATTTTTCAATTTATATTATGATTAGTATAACAATTTTTTTTCTCCTTTCACTAACAAATATTTTTGACTGGAAATTCTTTTTTTTGGTTTAAAAATTCTCTTGGTAGATATTAAATTATTCATTGGAACTGCAACTGTTTGATTTGAAATAAAAATCTTTTTCGGTTGATGTTTCGACTATTTTGTAGAAAATTTGTCTTTCCTGATGAATTTAACTTTATTTTAATACCATTTTTTGGTTGAATATTTGTTATTTCAGATCAAAATCAATCTTTTCGGATCAAAATTCAATTATTTTGTTAAAAATTCTTCTTTTCAGGCAGAAAATGAATCCTCTGGTATGAAAACTCATATTGTTTGTTAAGGCCTCAACTAATTTATTAAAAATTCTACCTTCAATTTATTCAACTATTTGTTATTCACAGCTAAAATATTTTTCTGGTTAAAATATCAACTATTTTTCTTTTCTTCGAAAAATCTTTCCTGATTACGAAAATCAATTCCTTGGTTGAAAGTTCAACTACTTTGTTATGAAGTCTTTTTTTTTGTCAAAGATTCATTATTTTGGTTGAAAATTCGTCTTATTTGGTAGAGAGTTAATCCTTCGGTGGAAAATTGATCTTCCTGGTGAAACCATCAAGTATATTGTCAAAAATTCAAATTTCCGGGTTGAAAAATAAATTTCTTTTGTAGAAAATTCGTCTGTTTTGGAAAATATGGACAATTTTTTGGTTGAAAATACAACTGGTTCCAAATTAATCTTTTTGGGTGGAGGATTTAACTATTTCGTAGAAAACTGGTATATTTCAGATGAATTCGTGTGTTTTTTATCTTTTTTGAATCAAAATTCAACCATTTTGTTGACAATAACCGTTTTTGTTCAAATTAAATTTTTATTTGGATGATAACCATTTTCTTATTTATTTTTGAAGCCATTCACTTTTGAGCATTGTTAAATTGAGAATTTATTTATTCTAAGAGTAACATTATATACAAGAGCGCAATGCTCTCGTTATTGCGCCGTTTTTTTTTCTTCCTGGTAATAAAAATAGAAAATATTCGTAAAATTAATAACAATTTTCTAAATACTTGAATTCTCAAAATTTTTGAAACGAGTTGAATAATTCATTAAATTATGAATCGTAGTTAGTAGAATATGTTTAAAAACTGCTATTTCCGTAATTTTGATATTATCATGGCTTCTGAATTTTTTTAAACAATCTTTGAATCCTTACTATCTTAAAAAATGTATACAAAATTTTATTTGCTGTTCCGTAGAAGACAAGTCTTGCTCATTTCAAAACGATATTAATTTGATATTTGCTCTTAGCAGTCCAATTCTAAATATATCTGAAGATATTTCAGGATAGCTTTTGGTATTTTCCCAGTAAAACAAAAATTTTCGAAACAAGAAATGTCAGAATAGGTTCGACGCCTATCATTAATGACATAAGGATTTAGATAACATATACAAACTCTGACGCAACGCCAGGATATTAATTTTATACACTGATAAGCACATTCTTATTTCACGTACGAATTACTTCTTCCTCTAATTGCCAAATATGAGGTTCGCTTCTATCGGGGTCTTCATCTTCACAGTGATATTTAGTTCTATTGGTAAATATAATACTATACTAAATTTATAATCTTCAAATCGTTTCCAAGCTCTCCAAAAATAAAAATTTTTGCATCGCAATATGCACTCTATCCGAATTGAGAATAGTAATTTAAGATGCAGGAATACCTAATCCGATGTGGCTAAGAAATACTAAAGCAAAAAAATAAAAGCATGACTGTGAAACGACCTTATGCTGCTAACGAAACGTATCAGCTCAGTATTCTTGTAGATTATTGTTCGTGATACCAAAACATTTACTCTTAATAGATAGATAAACGTTTATTTTTCAGCCTCCTGGCCTTATCTTCTATCTACAATATTTGCATCTTACTTATGTCTACTTTCTTTCCTATTTACAATATTTCCTTCTCCACTCCTCTTCCTCCTTCCTTTTCTTCATCTCCGTCTTACCCAACACTCCCTTCACCCATGCTACTGCCCTTTTTTCCCCCTTTCCGTGCAACAATGCCGCCATGCCTATCTCACTTCTTTCCACCTCCACGCACTCCTCCAACCAGTGCTTCACTCATGCGTCCCCCTTTCCACACAGTTCACACATCCTCTCCTCCCGAGAGAGCCAGAACCTATCGAAACCCTCCATGCACTCACACCTCAACCTCGCTACAAGCCCCTGACTTCCTTTCTCTCCTTTCTCACATAAATATTGCGCTCTTGCCCTTGGCATAATCCACAAATTGTTCCCGTTAAACCTTGACTCTCTTATCCTATATTCTCCTTCTGTCTTCTCTCTCTCCATGCCGGTTTGCTTAACCAAGTCATAAACCTTCCTTCCTTCCTCGTGCATCCTTCTAGCTTCATCCATCTGCAGTTCATTCATTCCAAAATACCTTTCCCTCTCTACCTCCATCTTCCCAACCTCTCTCCTGTTCTCCTTCTCCCACCAACACTCCCTAACCAGCATACTTCCCCCCTCTTCCAAGAATTTTTTCTCATATTTACACGCCCGGCTCCCAGCTAGAATCCTTACACTCGTTTTCCCCAACTCCCTCCTGACAATATAATTAGGCGTGTTCCTTGCAAACCCCAAATTCCACTTTACATACCTCTCCTGCGTTCTATTTACCTCTTCACTTTCCTTCCGCCCCCACACTTCTACCCCATACAATAGCTCACTTATCACTAGTAAATCAAACAATTTCATTCTCCTTCCAAAATCATATGCGAATAACTTCTTTTCCAACCCCCACACCTGCCTCATCAACACATTTGCCCTCCTCACTCTCTCTTTTATGTGACCATCCACTCCCCCATTCCTCCAAAACACGAAGCCCAGGTACACAAACTCTTTCACCTCCTGCACCTCCTTTCCCTTCCACTGCCTTCCCTTATCCCTTCCCCCACATTTTCTAAACACCATAACCTTGGACTTTTCCGCATTCCGCTCTAACCCCTTTTTATCCAGGTATCTTCTCAGCCTCTTCATCATCTCCTTTAGGGCCTCGTCACTGCTTGCCAGCAACACGATGTCATCTGCATACGCTAGTGACCAAATTCTAACCCCTCCTATCCTGAATCCCTCCGAAATTCCCTCTTCTTCATTTACTCTTAATACAAAATTAAATCGTCTGTTCCTTCTTGCAGAATTAAGTTCACAATTTGATTGTTTGCCTAATGGAGCTCCTATTCCTGGCATTTCTCGCGGCGGCCCATCTTCTTCTTCTGGCAGACAGAATTCCCCTGGCAGGTCTGTTACCCCTGCCAGTTCCCTTCGCGTAAGGTCCAGTTCTCCTTCTGCCAGCAATATAGCTCCATCTACCGCAGCTGAATTCTCCAACGTGTTTGGATATGGAGTGAACCAGCTTCCATTCATCCGGATTATTTCCAGAAGAAATTTGAATCGGCCGTTCGAACTTCGAAGGTACACATTCCCTGCGAATAATGGAATTAAGATACTCGAAGGACGTGATAATTTTATACCCGTGCCAACCCAAGAACAAATTGTTCTGTCAAGATCCGATGGGTACGTCTTTGCAATTTTGACGAGTAGTGATAGACTGGCTGGAATATATAAACATAACACTCTCACGAAACATAAAGGACGGGTAAAAATAAACATAGAAAGCGGCATGGTTACTCCATTGACACCAGATGAAATCCAGGAAATTCCAGTAGGCCCAATTCGCCGCATCAAATATGCTTTTAAAATAGAGCATGTCAACCAGAATGTTGGGTAAGTTACTTTTCGAAATGTACTATTTAATGTTACCTCAAACTTTTTTTTATGTGTTAGTCGAGCATGTGAACCACAGTGATAATTATGTTAATTTTTGAGTCGCTACAGCAGCGTCCTTGAATAAGAATATCACTTTAGTCCCTTCTGAATTCTTTGCAATGTTCTTGAAATACACTGAACTTAATGCATTTTTTAAGGATTTTCTATTTTTTTTTAAATTCATCTTTGAAACTTTTAAAATAACCTTGAATTCTTTGAAATTTGAAAATATTCCATGGAATTTTGAACAAACTGTAGATTTTTCAAGATTTTGAAATGAAATTAGCAGTCGTTTCTCAAAATTTTAAGAACAATTTGAATGCATTTCTTATTTTGATGAACGGATTGTAGGAAAATATTTAGAAGTGTTTTAAATGTTTTCCAATGATTTCCCAAAAATACAAAAAGAGTAATGAAGATTTCCAATCCAACTCAAAAAGAATCCAAAAGATTTCTAAAATTGGTGAAAAAAAATGTGGAAGATTTTCCGATTTCTGTTTAATTCCAAAGAATGTTTTGAAAGTTTTAGGAAGAGTTATAATTAACTTGAATTATATTGAGAAAATTTTAAAAATTTTGAAATTAATTCAAAATTTAAAAGATAAAAAAAACTTGAAATACAATGTAGATCTTTGAAGACTGAAATACAATTCAAAAGTCTTTTTGAAATTTTGAAAAGTTTCGAGATGGTAAAAAATGATCTTAAGGAACCTTCGGGTATCGAAAGTCATTACTTATTTAAAAAAATTCATTTCACGAAAATATTTCAAAAGATCTTGGAACTTTAGAAAAGATTTAAAAAATTATCAAAAACAAATCCGAAAGATTTCAAGACATTTTTAGGAATAATTTGAGTTATCTCAAGAGATATTCAAGAATTGTAACATTGTTGTCGAGAACTTGATTGACATTTCACTAGTTGAACTTATTTTATATAATAAATTAAAAAAATGTTCGAATAAAACCTCCAACCAATTCCTCTCATTAAAAAATAAAAGGAAACCTTATTCGAATTAAGAAACAGTTATGCTTTTTTGATGGCTCAGGTCTTCTTCTGACGAGGCTTCTCTTCGTGCAAGGTCCAGGTCTCCTGGTACCAGATGCATGTCTCCACCTACCAGGCTTCCTTCTTCTGACGGAAATGGATATGGACTTGATCAACTTCAGTTCATTCTGCTTACTTCCGTCAAAAATCCAAACCGGGGATTCGAACTTCGAAAATACACTTTTCCTGCAGATGAAAATATTTCATTACACGAAGGACCGAATCAATATGTGCCGATGCCAAAGCAAGAACTCATTGTATTATCAACATTTATTGGTGATGTCTTCGCAATATTGGAGAGTAGTAATTGTCTTGCTGGAATATATGCGGCTATTCATGGTAATAACAATAAACTTCGGGTAAAAATAAACATGCAAAATGGAACGATTACCCCATTGACCACAGATGAAACGAGGGATGTTCCAGTAGGCAGCCTTCGCCCCATCTTGAATTATTTTATAGTACAGCATGTAAAACACAATCATCCACTTCATTAAATCAGTTGAAAAATGTGAAAATAAAAAAAATGTTCTGGATTCAAACGTTATTATTGCTAATAATTGAGTGCAACGCCCCCCACCACTCACCACTACATCTCCGCGTCTCATCTATACCCGTCCATGAGCGGCGTCTACGACCTATCTCTTTCCTCGTGGGAATGTAGTGGTAAGTGGAGAGGAAAGATTTCGTGAGTCTTCCTTCTCTCCTAAAAGTAGCGTCTATCCGGCCGACTTCGACCGCTCGCCCTGAAAAATCTCACTTTTCAGAGTAAGCCCCCTTTCTTCGGCGGTCAATGAGAAGATTTTATCTCAGAAGATTCAATTATGATCGCTCTTTGCCGAATCTTCAAGTTTTGAAAACGAAATATCAAATTTCTCTCTTTAGAATTCGAAACTTTGAAATTCTCATACATTTACCAGAAAAATATCTCTTAGGAGAACGAACGGAAAAAATCCGGGATTTGTAGGACTGTAAATACGTCATATTTTTATGGAGGTGACGCAACCGATTTAAAAGCTTCACAGTACACTGCTATCATTGTGTAAGTAAAGTTGAAAATGTTGCACAATCGTGTTCTTTCTTGAACTCTCCACAATTATAGGTTTCTAATCAATTCAAATAAAAAAACTTAGTTATATTTGAGGATTACTTGGCAAACTTGGATTTTACCATTAATGTTGATATTTGACTTACACGCAATGAAATGGAAAAATAAAAAAAAGCTTTTACTCTTTTTAATACATTTTTAATGTTAAATATTCGTAAATCTTTATCGTCTCTACACACGAATTTAATCAGCTTCTTCATCACCTCCCAAAACAAGAGACTTCCTGAAACATTTTGGGAGGAGTGTTCAACATTCGAATTATGAAAGTAACCCTGGTTTGAATGAAAATTGATGAGAGAAATGTTAATTAAGTGCAAAATTTCTTCTTGGAAAATTCGTTCCCAAAATTTGAATATTAAAGCACATTTCATAACAAAAAATTAAGCTTTTTGGTTTCTCTCAGAATTTCTATTACAAAGCTTGCAACAACAGTATAAAAAAAACCTAAAAATTCGAGAAACCGAAAAAAATTGCTTTCTTGAAAATTTTTTTGGCAAGAATGAAATAATATAACCCCCTCTTTAACAATAAACCTGCTTTCTTGAAAATGTATAAATGAGCCTAATATGAGATAACACCTTTACCAACAAAAAAGTTCCTCTTTTTGTTTCATTATTTTTTCAACAAATTTGGTTGGAACTCATATTTTGATGTCAGGAGATCAAACGGAAATCCTTTTTAGATAAACATTGTAATTTGAAAAAAAAAAAAATTCTTCTTGATTTAAAAATTCATCTGGCTTACAAGAAGTTTCATATTTTTTAGATGAAAATGCAACTGTGTGGGTAAAAATTAATGTTCTTTGTTTGATGATTTAACTATCTAATTTGAGAATGTTGGTTGAACCACTTCCTTAAGAGGTAGATAGTAGATAGATAGATTGATAGATGATCGTTTATTTTCCAGTCCGCTGGCCTTAAAAATTGGCTTGCTTACACTCCAATATGCATCGATCCATACCTTATCTCTAAGACCGCACGCTCTTATTGCCTTGCCTTCCTCGCTTCGCCTCGCCTCGCTCGCATGTCCCTACTTTCTCGCATTGCCTCGCATTGTCAAACTCTGCTTTCGCGGCTAATACCTAGTACTTATCTACTATTTACAATATTCACATCTTACTTATATCTACTTTCTCTCCTATTTACAATCTTTCCTTCTCAATTCCTATTCCTCCTTTCTTCTCTTCTTCTCCATCTTACATGCATCAATACCTCCATGCTTATCCCACTCCTTCCCACCTCTACGCACTCTTCCAACCAGTGCCCCCTTCCCACTTCTCACTTCATCCATCTGCAGTCCATTCGTTCTAAAGTACCTTTTGCTCTTAAATTTCATCTTCCCACCACCTCTTCCTTTCTCCTTTCCCCACCAACACTCCCCAACCAGCCTACTTCTCCCCTCTTCCAAAAATTTCTCCTCATATTTACATGCCCGAGTCCCGGCTAGAATCCCTACACTCGTTCTTCCCGACTCCCTCCTGACGATATAGTTAGGCGTGTTCCTTGCCAACCCCAAATTCCACTTCACATACCTCTTCTGCGTTCTATTCACGTCTTCACTTTCCTTCCACCCCCACACCTCTACTTTATACAATAGCACATTGATCACTAGTGAGTCAATCAATTTCACTTTACTTCCAAAATTATCTACGAAAAACTTCTTTCCCCACCCCCACACATGCCTAATCACCACACTTGCCCTCATCACTCTCTCTTTTATGTGACCATCCACTCCCTCATTCCTCCGAAACACAAAGCCTAGGTACACAATCTCTTTCACCTCTTGCACCGTCTTTCCCTTCCACTTCCACTCTCCTCCATTATCCCTTCCCCCTCCTTTTCTGAACACTATAACCCTGCACTTTTCGGCATTCAGCTCTAATCCCTTCTTATCCCGGTACCTTCTCACTCACTTCATCGTCTCCTTCAAGGCCTCCTCGCTTCCTGCCAGTAACACTATGTCATCTGGGTGGGCTAAGCGGACACCCTTTCCTTTATCCCCTATCCATCCAGACTCCCTCCGAAATTCCCTCTCTCCTTCTTACTTTATCTTTGGTCTCTTCAAAAATCTCCCTTAACCTCTTGATCAAGCCTCTCTCCGCTTCCCTATCCTGCGTAGCGTCCCACAACCTTCCCCTATCCATCAAAGGAAACGCGCCTTTGAGAAACACAAAAAACGCATACACTCTTGTGCCCTTCTTCGCTAATTCTCTGTACACGACGTGCTGCAGTAGGTAGATATTGTTGTTGGTACCCCTACCCGCCTTAAAGCCCTCCTGCGTATCCGGAAATATTCCTCTCCCCTCGTCATGATTCCGCAGTGTATCCGCCACCACCATCGCGTACACTTTATATGCCGTTTTCATGAGCATAATCCCTCTATAATTTTCCTGTCTATCCCTATCTCCTTTCTTATATTTTTATACTTTTACATACCTTTCTTATACTTACTAACCCTTCTCTTCACCCACCTGGGAATCCCTTGCCCTCCATACTTCCTCCACTAACTCCATCAGCCTCTCCCTAACCTCTTGTGTAATAAACAGCCATGCTTCGCTCTGTACCTCATCCAGCTCTGCTGCTTTCGACCATCTTAACTTCCTCATCTGATTCTCTTTCTCCTCGTCATTCAACTCAATCATCGCTGCCTCCCCCGTTCTTCTACTCTCACCATCCCTCTTCCTGGAATCAGAGCCCTCTAATGATTTTTTCAGGAAACTCCTCCCATTCCTCACTTCCCATCTTCTCGCTAACCCCCACACTACGCTTTCTAACCCTATTTATGATCTGTCTCAAAATTGTATAACTCCTCTTCCAGATCTTTCTTCTTTTATTGTTATTTCTTCTTACACGTCAATTTCAACCCCTTCCTTATTCTTACGTACTCCTCCCTTTTCGCATTAACCTCTTCTCACATCTTGCACTTCCTCTTCACCATGCTTTTCATCCTTTTACATTCCCTATCCCACCACGGCTTCACCAGTCTTTTCTTTTTCTTTCTGAATACCTTCTTTTTCATAAAACCTTCCAACTTCTCTTCCAGATCCTCCCATATCTCTTCCACCGGCTCCCCATCAAAGCGTACCCTTTCCAAGTGCTCTTAATACTTCTCTATCGCCTCCCTTGTCCAGGTCACCCCCTCCCCTATCGAGACTTCTTCCTCGCCTTTTCTTTCGTCACCCTCCCCTCTTATCCACAGAGTTAATGGCTAATGGTCTGATTCCACCCTCCCCTCTACTGCAAATTTGTCCGCCCCTCCCATCCTTGCATATTCATGAAGACAAAGTCTATCACCGATATCTTCACCTGACTCACATATGTGTATTCTCCCTCATCGTCCCTATTTACCATACCATTTGCCACCGCCCAGCGTCTATCCATCATCCAGTCCCCTATAATATCATCCTCCTCATTTATTATCTCATTGTTCGATTTCCTATCGAAGCTCTCTTCTTCCCTGGAAAGGCTCCCTACCCCCTCCCTCATCTTCGCATTAAAATCCCCACCCAGTACCACCTTACCCTTCTCACTTCCGCCTAGCAAGTCCTTCACCCTCTCTTCAATTCTTTTTATCCTATTCTTATTGACACTGTCATAAACTTACATGCTACCCCTCCTATTTTCACTTCCCTCATTTGGACTCACTCCCCCTCTTCCACCCCATGAACTTTCACTCTAATCCCTCTCTAGCCCCCGTTATAATTCCCCCAGTAGCCCTTTCCTTCTTCTGCACTCTGAACACCTGAAGTCTCTACCTATACCCCCTTGGTAGCTTTGGCTCCATTCTATCCATTCCCATTCCCCCCCTACGTCCTACGGAACAAATTCCTCTGCAACTTCCTTCAACACCTCTTTCTCCTCATCTCACACCCACATTTTCTCGTCTACTATTATTTTTCGATATCCCTATTTCGCCGGTCTTCATTCACTCCTCTCCCTCCTAGCCCTGTCTTTCAGCATTCTTTGCTCATCCCTTTCGTTTCTCAGTAAATCTTACTTCATTTCGCATTACCCTCAACTTTCCTTCCCAGCTTTCCAACTCCAAAACCGTCACTTCCTTGTCCTTTTTTTCCTCCAACTTAGAACTCTCTAGCATGCCTTCAACCCACCCTATGCTCTGTAGCAGCGCTTCCACGCCCACCCTTTCTTCACGGCTCTTTAGTTTCAACTCTCTTCTCACAATATTATTCCTCCTGTCTGCCTTCTCTTTTCTCTCCATTCTCAACTCCATTGCCCTCAACCTCTCCCTATCCGCCCTCTCCTCCTTTTCGTTCCGGCGCTCTGGCACTTTCTCTTCTATCATATTCTCTACCGTCTCCCAAATACCTCTAATCTCGCTCCCGTATCCGCCGTCTCCTATTTCCATTTCCGTTCTGCCCTCCACCTTCACAATCCTTTTTTCTGTCCCTTCCTTCCACACCCTAATTAACGCCTATTGACGCCCCTTTTCCTGGTGTTCCTTGCGGCGGCCTATTTGCTTTTTCTGACCGAAAAAATTCTCCTACTAGGCCTGTTTTACCTGCCAGTTCTCTTCCTGCAAGGTCTTAGTCTTTGTTTTCAAAGATGTTTAGGAGAAGCGAATATTTAACAATAATTCGAAGCTTTCAGAAAGATTCTCTTAGTTTGGAAAACATACAAAAATAAATTCAAATTTAAAATTCTTCAGAACGAATTCCTGAAGATTTGAAATTATTTTAGAGTACAGCATGTACACCACAATCATCCACGTCATTTAATCAGTTAAAAAATATTTCAATGAACAATTTTTTTGATCCAAAGCTTCTTGAAATAGTACAAGTAACTTTTAATTACAAATGATAATAAAAACTCAATGTATGATGGTGCAAAAGACTTCGAATTCCCGTCAATGCCCGAACCGCTCTTTTTTCGAAATGGATAAAAAAAGTTTTGTTTAATTTCATCACAAAAATATTTTTTGAAGACAATTATTATGTGTTCATAATGATTAAATTGTATTAATTTTTCTGTGACATAAGGTCCCATCAGTACAGGTGGAACCCAACTTAAATCAATCTATGAAGTTTAGGGGTTGATTTGTTGATTCCATTTCTTGATTCTATTTCGTAGAAAATTTCTCTATTACTCAATCGACGAAGTTTTCTCTTCAGCATCTGGAAATCGTCGACGACAGTCTGCTGCGTATTCCGTATGCTTAGAGGAAGACAATTATTTGAAGAATTTTCAATTACTTGAATAATTGCAAGTGGTTGTGTATAAACAAGAGGAATATCAATCAAAAAGGTGCATAAGAATATCTAAATGTATCGAAACATTGTTAAAGAAATACGTGCTTTCTGTTTTTCTTTGAAAAGCTATATATTTGAACACGTCAGTAATGTTTATACAATATTTTGGCATTAGGCGCCATGTTCAATGCCTTATTTCTTCCCCATTCCTTCCTAATCCTCTTCTGTACTTTTTTCATTTTCTAGTTATTACATATATTTTGTTCAGAATTAAACTTTGAAGCTTTTTAAGGATTTTAAACTATTTTCGGATAATTCATTTTTTCTAAAGATACCAGGCAAATTTTGATTTGATTTCTTATATTGAAAAACACCAATTTTCCCTATAATTTGGTGAAATCCTATAACATG
>CAKNXH010064366.1:8694-92932 GCA_932178445.1 Andricus quercusramuli | reverse complement strand
CTTCTCATTTTTCGATTATTATGTTCAATTTTCATCATAAAAGTGACTCCTTAAAGTATATATCATTCGAATTGCTATTGGCATTCGATTGACAAAATAGGAAACATGGCTTCTTTGCATTTTTTGATTATTATGTTCAATTTTCATCATAGAAGTGACTCGTAAAAGTATATATCATTCGAATCAGAATTTCGAGAAACACGCGAATTCGTTGAACGTCAGAAAAGTATTTTTGGCAAATTTTTTGGGAACTTTAAAATTTTGTACATTTCTTTGGTGGCTAAAGAGAAAATTCAGAAATGAATCTGAAAAGATTTTCTTGAGAGTGGTGCCAGATGTGAATTATAGTTAGTGTAGGCCCTAGAACCTGCCGGGGTGAGGAAAAGGGTATGCATTGTAGTGAGTACAATAGCGTGGGCGTGCCCAAATGTCTCCTCAATATTTGGCCGCCAGGATCGGTAGTTACTTGCCTTAAATTTAACACAAAAATGCTGTTCGTTTTCCCATGCATTTTAATATTTATTCAAAACCAATCGTTTTTTCATATATATTATTTTTTTCAGAAACAATTAATCTGCGTTTTTCCGTTGTTAAAATTTCGAAATAATCCTTACAAGCCGAGAAATCAGCCTTCAAAGTAGGGTACCTTTAACCAATCATATTTTTAATATAATAAATATTAATTCAGATTTGACTACAGAGGAACATACTTTATTCTTTTGCTAATCCAGGCATACCACATAAGTCGTATTTTTCACAATACTTTCAGAGAAAATGCGGGAATGCGACATGCCTCCAAATGACCATGTACACAGCCCTCTTAAGTCAGCTCAAAGATCTTACAAGTTGATGATGCGCATTTTGCTTTTTAATTCGCATTAAATAATATTGAACTGGTAATAATTCAATGAACAAACTAAAATTATAGACACTTGTCATTTTTGAAAGGAAGATGTTGCCCATGAAATGTGACAGTTTTGAAGGTTATCTTGAAAATCCGATGTTTTCCAGTGCGCGTGCACATGAAGAGCATTTGAAAACATCGGTATCCGCCGATGACCATCTGTCGGATATCAACGAACTAAAAAGAAACCCTTAATAAGCGTTCCTTTAGAGCCTAAGTTGTAAATGATCCCAAGGTTCACTTGAGCCGCAACATTACTGAACCCTCAGTTTCTTCTGTGTACTTAAAAGTTTGGTAAAGTTTCCTGACCAAATTTTCTCCATGTATATATGCATGCATGAAACTTACGTCTTCTGTTCCGCGACTTTACATATCACGCCGTCAAGCTGGTCGCGGAATACTGAATTATGAATGTCTTCACAACAGGATTATTCTGGGTATAGCACATATAGTCGCAAATGGACGAGATCCTCTTCTTAAAATGTTCAGGATGTACGGAGAAGTGGGAAAATGAGCATTTTTGTACATAGTATCAGAGGAGGCTGCTGGAACACTTGGCCTTGATTTCAGTTTCAGGGGTCAGCAAAATGCATCGAATTTTATACTTCTGAAGTACTCACTCCTGAAGGCCCAAGTAGAGAAAGCATAGGAGAAAAACTTCCGCGAACTGCTCCTCGACAAGAGGATACACGGCATCTTTCACAGGAATGTGAAGATCCGTAGATATCGTACGAACTGACGTTTGCTTTTATTTAATCATCCGGATTGAAGTCGGGCACGGAGGGTTAAATTTTGGCGAGCCAAGACGGTGTCATTTCCACTCAAGCATACCGTCGCCCCATTTTAAGCCAAGACATTCCCGATGATAGCTGCTGAGCGTGTTATGCACACCCCGAGCATCTAGGACACATATTATTTAGTTGCCCAGCTCAAGCGGGAACGACCTAGATCCAAAGGCACAATGCGGTACTAAGACTGGTTTATCACCATCTCTGCCACTTTCACGCCATTGACCCTAATAACGTTCCGCCAAACGCTTCTAGGGAAATAGAATCAATTGTCGGAAATGATAAGTGCCGCATATACTGGAACTTCATATACTTGAAACAAATATCACAGCCAAGCAGAATGAAAAGAAAGAGAGCTATAAAGGTCTTATGATGGAGTTGCGACGGCTATACCCGGAATATTCCATTAAGCTAGTCACCCTGATCATCGGTTCACTTGGAGGTGCCAAGCTTCCACTAGTTAATAGCCTGGAAAGCATCACTGCGTGTCAATAAAATAGTGAGACACTTGTGGAAAGAATGCAGAATGTGGTCGTTTTTGGTTCGCTCCATGTCCTGAGAATGCACGTAACTGTTGCCGAATCATCGTATTGGGTTCATCGCAGACTGTAACCACCTATCTCACGGTTATGAGAGTATGTGTAGTATGTAGTATGTATGTAGTATGTATGTAGTATGTGTTCTAGGTACTCAGCGTGTGTACGACATGCTCTGCACCTATCGCTGGGAACTTCTTGATATAAAACGTGGTCACGGAATAGAAAGGTGTACATGACACCGTCCTAGCATGCGAAACTAAAACCTCTGTACCTGAATCAAGCCCTGATGATCTGAGGAACGCAAAAGCTTGCTTCTGCGATATGGTCTTGTTTTGAATTTCTGTGCAATTTTCCGTTCATTTTCTTGTCAATGTTAAAATTCAGCTCAAGGGGCTCGGCCGATTGTTTCGCGTCTTTGTAAATGATAATCACGCAACGGATTAACTGATATGCAAGCTCTTATGCATGTCCAAGATAATACGTGTAGCGATATCAAGGGCTGACAGATTTGAAGAACAAACCTGTCCAAGCAGATGCTTGTATCTGCTTCGGAGAGACTCCTTCACTGACTCTACGCCTTGAATGCGGCTTTAAGGCGCGCCCAGGTAAGTGTACGTCTCTTCAGTGTTGAGATGCCTAATAACAGTTATATCTACAAGCTCACAGTCATTGGAAACGCCAATAATCTTTTCTTTCTTCAGATGAATGTTCGCACACTTGTCCAATCCGACGTTCATATCAATCTCTCTTATGTACTTCTTAACGATATTCAAAGCACTCAGAAATTTTATTTTACTAGGAGCACAGATCTAAAGGTCATCCATGTAAAATACATAAGTTACTATATGCTCGCGAACATTAGTGTCGCCGCAGAGGTATCCAGGGGAATATCGTAGTGCGAGAGACAGAGGCAGAAGTGTGATGCAAAAAAGCAGAGGGCTCATGGTATCGCCCTGAAAAACTCCACTGTAGAAGGTCACACTGTTTGTTGAACCCGATAATTTTCAGATACGATAGTAAATCTAGTTTTCCAAAGGGGCATCAGTCTCTCTATGCATTTCACTATGTGCCACGTTATTTGTACATCTCTCTCCATACAGGCTCAACTCTTCGAACAATCATGTTTGTTAGGACACCTGTGAAGATTTTGTACAGTGTCTTCAAACAAGTCATTGGCCTATAATTCTCTGGGTTGAGCAAGTTGCCTTTTTTCGGTAGGATTATAGTGCGTCCTAACAACAACAACTGCGGAATGGGCGTTTCCGACTTTAAACATGAGGTGAATATGCGGGCCAGATGTTGGCGTGCAGAAGTATATCTTTTTCCACCAGGAGCTTATCCTCAAAACTCTTCGAAGCGGACGATATTGTCAGTATTTTCTTTCAACTCCAGTATTTTCGGGATCTTGTATACCTCTTTACAAAAAGACTTTACGTAGTCACTTTCTTCCTTCTCCCATCGACCCGTTTCGGAGCAGGTCGAAGTGCTCTGGAGTGCACCAGTGCAGGATAATCAAATTCACTATCAGTATTTTGATCCATCGTCGACTTTTGCCTTCGATTTAAATCAGCAAAAGCTCTCATAGCACCATAAACTGAGAAATCGATGGTCCAGAGGTCGGACTGCTAGGAGATATCTTCGCGAAAGAAGGCATCATTATCAGCCTGATCTTGGGGCTTAGGAGGAACCTGCATATTAATCTTCCTACTTGTCCTGAAATCGCGATCATCTCTCAGAAGGTGCCTGCTTTCCGCGGTTGGTCATGATGTGGCTTGCTCATCTTTGTCTGCAGCCTCTTCAAGCAGCGTTTGGAAAAGCGCTCTGCGTACATATCCATTTTTCCAGACGTAGGCACTTTGATCCGTGAACAAGGATAATGTTAGCATAATAGCAGTCCAGCAAGTAATCCTTGACTCGACTTGAACACTTAATTTAGGCGTTTCGCCGGTTCATCGTCGTGTTTCTCTCTGAATTATTTTCAGCACCCCGAACTACAGGGTGATCGGCACTGCTTGTCGACCCATTGGCGGGTGCTCTGCGCTTTCGATCGTCGTGAACCGCATCTAAAAAATCTTGGTTGTTTGGTGGTGTCATTGTTGATCTCGCCAGCAGCTAGGCAAAGGATTTGTCCATCCTTGTAGAGCCCCGCGTGGAAGAATGAGTCTGCATACTCGAAGAGATCCCCGGGTATCCCAGAGTCACCGTTCAAGACACGCTCTGCACCTATCACTGAGAACTTCTTGACATAAAATGCGGTCACGGTATGCTAAGGCGGTAATGGCATTGTTCTGGCATGCAAAAATAGAACCCTCTGTACCTGAATTGAGTCCTGATGATTTGAGGAAAGAAAAAGATTGCTCCTCCGACAAGGACTGTTTTTCTACATTTCTGTGAAAGTTTCCGTGCATATGCTTGTCGAGTAGCTCTTGGTGAGCTTCTCCAACCTCTGCTTTCTATAATTCGACTTTTAGACGTGAAGCATCTAGATGGAGTAATGCACTTTCCTCACTTCTGATGCTAAAATTCAGGCCAAGGGTCTCGGCCGCTGGCACCGCGGCTTTTTAAAGGAACATTCTTTTCGCCAATCATCTCGTGGTTCCTGACCGTCTTTAGGAGAGGATCTCTGCCATTCGCTAAGATGTAAGCTGTACTTAGAACAATTCGTTTATGAAGACACTGGAGATTCAAAAATCCGCGTCCGCCTTGACGGCGTGAAATGTATAATCGCGGAACTGACGAATTGATATGCAAGCTTTTATGCATATACATGATCTTACGTGTGATGACATCAAGGGCCTTGAGGTCGTTTTTCGTCTATTGAACCACCCCAAACGAGTAGAGTAGAACAGGGACGGCAAGCATGTTAGTCGCAGATTATGGGCTACTGATATTGAGTGGTCAATGGATATAGGATTTATTAGGTTTTTGGGCCTATTTTTTATGGTTATGGAAAATCCTGACGTAATGGGGTTAAATGGACCCCGAATTTGGATTCAGCGACCCCGAAAACATATGATAGACATAGTCAGGCTCCAGGAGTAATTTTCTCGATTTGTTTGTGGAGCTGTGTTACCTACGAGTTAGGCGAAATTAGACGTCCTCGCAGGTAAACTTTCATGCACAGGAGACAAGCTATTCCTCTCTTAATATAGGAATTCTACATACAGTCATGTAAAATATCGTGCGCCAGAAGAAAAAAAAATTCTTGCTACGTCCAGATTCTGTGGAAGATCATCATTACTACTCACAAACTTCCACATAGCATCTAGTTGATAAATATATCGTTGGTACATATACACAATTTAACTTGAATAATTAGATCGAATTACTACATACAATATCATCGCACACTTCTAAAGATATTAAGGATATTGATACCTCACGTCTAACCTAATACTTCGAATATAGAAAAAAAATCTTGGCTATAAGGTTGAAGTACGAGTACGTCAGGGCCGTGCACAAATCTATCTGATCCCCATTTAATCGGTATTTATTTCATTAGAGAGCAATTCCATGTTAAATCATCTGAAGAATTTTAGCTATCGTTGGCAATTTCGATGAATATTTGAGTTTCCGTTTATACACTGAGAAAAAAAAATGATGGTCCAAAGGAATGCATTTCTTTGATTGTATTCATCTGAGCCTAAAAACCGTCTACTTAATTGTACTGAACATTGTTTTAAAGCAACAAACTCGTGCATTGATTCAAAGAAATTATTTATAAGAAATATTGACATAAATGAAAGCAATATTAATTAAGTGAAAGCGATATCCCCTTCATACAAGGAGATTGATACTGTTGTTCTAATAGAAAATGTCATTAGTTGAATAAAGTAATTTGCTCACTTAAATAATAATTTCTTAACTTGGAAGATATGTTTCTTCAATAAATAGAGTGAAGCGATTTATGTTGTTCAATGAATATTTCCTTCAAGTGAAGAAATATATTTTTTAAATAACTTCATACACCATTCGTTTGAAAAAATATTTTGGTAAAATTCCTTATTTGTGCCAAGTAGTTCAGAACTATGCCACCAGGTGCGCAGAGTTCATAGTCTTACAATAGAAATGGATTCTTCAGTCTTTAAGTTAATCATACATTTTCAACAAAGATATGATCTGAAATATGTGGTGATTGGTGTTTATCGGTCTTCCTAGGCATTGGTCAGTTGGTCTTGCTTGAAATTCTTTTTCCTACTCTGCGAAAATGAAAATAAATTTATTATTATAAATTATAATCATTATAATTGCATTGCATATTTTTTTCAATGAATGGAACTGTTTAATTTTTATACTTTAACTATTCTTTTTCAAACAATTTTTTTAAACAATATTCCACATCTTAGGAACTAATAAATATTTAAATCCTTTGAAGAAAATTTCTTTGTTGCAAAAAAATGTTTAGTTTACCAAAAAATACGCTCATTTAAATCAAAGA
This sequence comes from Andricus quercusramuli, assembly GCA_932178445.1. NCBI lineage: Eukaryota > Metazoa > Arthropoda > Insecta > Hymenoptera > Cynipidae > Andricus > Andricus quercusramuli. The sequence goes on along the minus strand of CAKNXH010064366.1, from coordinate 86,263 downwards.
ATTACATACTTGGTACAAAAAAGACTTTCACTCAGTCCGAGTGACATTTATTTGTGTGTAATAATTATCTTTTTGAACTTGCGGCATACTTCTTTACATTGCGGAACTCACCTATCATATCACATACTTATTTACTACAGTCAAAAACAAATCGATTTGGCTCAACGAATATTTTGCATTGTCGAGTAAGTATTTCTATGCCTTAAGCATGGCGTTCTTCAGATCCAAACAAAAGATTTCTTCAATCTGAAGAAATATTTCTGCAGCCATATTCTGCTCTACCATTTCTTTGAATCAAAGAAATTTATTTTGATACAAATAAGTTTTTTTTTTAATTGTAGAATATTTTTGATGGCGTCATCAAATGATTCTACTCAATTGTGAGGAACGAATTTTACGTCTGTCTATAGACACGTCGATAATATTGTAGAACCTTCTAGAGCTTGATGATAATAAAGATGATAATATTAAAATTAAAAAAACAATTATTTCAAATTTAATTGAACAGTGTAGGTATATGGAAGGCACCAAAATAAATAATCCATTTCTTAAATGTTAGGTCATATATTCAGGATCCTAAATTCTGCATCCCCGTGTCGAGTTTCGAGCGTGAACGTAAGATAAGGGATGTGATTACGAGCTCTTTTATTTAATGCAGATGCATTATTAGAGTTTGTGTTCTAAAAATCTACGTCACTATCCAGAACATAATAGTATCTAGACTTATTGAGCCCTGTTGATTTCAGAGATCTTGATGCACTCGTTGTTCACTAAAATCCGATATAATCCTCCTCCTCCTATTTTCATACATAAACTCTGGTCTCATGAATAAGCAATCAATCAAGTTATAAAAATAGCAAGAAATTGACTAACACATGTCCCAATTGTCCCAAAACTTATTCACGACTTGATAATTTAAAAAGACATAAGAAATGCTTATGCATAGCAAAGAACCTTATGTATGATGAGAAATCAAATGACCAAAATGCAAAGACACGTGGGACTGTAGGGATAATTATGCAAAATAGAAGTAAGCAGGCTGATGATGCTAGTAAAGCAATACGACATTTAAAAACATGTAAACTGCGATACTTGCCATTCTTGAAAGTAGTAAGCATTCATCAGAAGGTTAAATATGAAATAGAACCACATGTTAAGAAGCAGAAGGTAGTAGAAGAAGAGTTTGGTGAAAAGGCTTGTTCTTTATCCGTGACAGTTAGTAGTAAAGATGATGCAAGTGATGATGATGAAGGAGAAGACGAGAAAGTCGAAGAAGATGATGCTGATGATGATACTGATGATGATGATAAGAATTATGATGATAAGAATTATGATGATTCCGAAAGTGATTCTTCCTCTGAATATGAAGTTGAAGCAATTACTTTTGCAATCATAAGCAGCTGGAAATAGAAATAATGCACACGCGACCATTTCAATTATTAATGAAATAAGAGATACTGGCATTATTGAATAATATGCTTAATAGCTGATGTTAATACCTTAACAGCTAGTTTAATCTTTTTTCAACTGTCGATTCAACATTTTTTATATTTGACTAAGCATTTCCTGTAATTAATTTAAAAACACTTATAAAATAGAACCAATACCATACTAGGTGAGCAATAAGCTGGTCTCTTGTTCAATATTATATACGTATAGTAGTTCTTTATATATCATAATGCTATATGTTAAATAAATCTAATTTCTTAAAATTTACATATGTGTATTTCTTCACTGCACCCACCTGGAATCATATTAGTTATTTTAAAATAATGAGGAAGCTCGACACATGATTTACGATTCTCACAGTTCATTCAGGGTTTTGAATCGCTCAATATCTCCTCCTCCTCATCATTCTTATTAAACTTGATCAACTTGAATACTTGTAGCTCATACAAACGCCAGCACGTACCACGGGCTGACAGTCGCCTACGAAATGTAAGTGGCAATAAATCGCCTATTACACTGTGTTACAAAAAACAAAAATTTGGAGACACTTTTATGGAGACCTAGCACAACTTGTAGATCTATTAAAACTAAGAAAAACTGTATAGGAGAAATTTCCCATACACCCCCAAAATCTAATTTTTTGGCCAAAAAATCGTTTTTGACCAAAAAATCGTTTTTGGGAATCTTATGAGAAAAATCACTCATAACTTTCCTAATTTTCATTCGAATTTAACATTTTTTCTTTCGTTTTGAAGAGAAATAACAGGCTATTTTTGAATCAAAGGCGAAGAGAATTGACGGAGTTGTGTGAGTTTTAAGATTTTAATAACTTTTTGCTAAATTTTCATGTACGTAGCGGACGTGAAATTTACATCAGGGTGCGTCGCGAGGGATGAAAATGATATCAACCGTCATCAAAGCTATGTAATTTTTGTGTATTATTACATTATAATTGTTAATTATAATTTATTATTATAAATATTAATTTATTATTTTAATTATAATAACATTCAGTCAAGAATGCTTGCTCGACCTCTTCCGTTTGTATGCTTCATCACTGGTTTCTCGTTTCAGTGACCAGCAGTAATCAGCAAGCATGTTGATGGAGCTCCTTCCTTGGAAACGTTTTTCAATAGCACCTATTTCCTGGTGAAATCGTTCACCTTGTTCGTCACTCATCTTGCCCAGATTTGCCGGAAATAAATTCAAATGTGAGTGCAGGAAGTGGATCTTTATGGACATGTTGCATTCCATTTTCTCATATGCACTCAAAAATTCGTGAACGACTTGAACATGATCAGGGCTCTTGTTATTCCCAAGGAAATTCTCACACAATGATATGAAACTCTTCCATGCTCGTTTTTCCACTGCATTTAACTTGCTCGCGAATTCCTCATCTCGCATAAGTTTCCGAATCTGAGGGCCGACAAGGATTCCTGAAATTAACAACGAAAGCTCTTCAATAAAATGTAGAAAACTAATTCACTCTCGAGTGTCAAAAAATAAGAATCATATGTTACCTCCTCTTAGTTTTGCATCACTCAATTTAGGGAATGCAACTTCTTCCAGGTAACGAAACGCTTCGCCGTCGACTCTCAATTTTTTCAAAAACTGCTTCGCGTATCCAAGTTTCAGGTGTAGTGGTGGTAGGATGACATTTGCGGGTCGTACTAGTGGAAGGTTCAAAACATTTTTTTCTCCAATTTTGAAGAATTGACGTGATGGCCATTGAGTTCTAGCAAACCTATTCGGTGCACGACTATCCCATTGACAAAGGTAGCAAGGATATTTAGTGTACCCGCCTTGCATTCCAAACAAACTTCTCAGCACTTTCAAGTCGCTAACTATTTGCCATTTATGTGCAGCGTAATTGATGAGGCAGAGTATTTTTTCCAAATTATCATACGTTTCCTTCATATCAGTTGCATATGCTACTGGAACTGATGGAAATCTACCTTCATTGTGTAGTAGTAGTAGTAGTAGTAGTAGTGCTTTATTTGTTTGAGAATCATCTGATTCATACAAATGGGTTACAGTTCAATTCTAGAACTAACTGTTATTCTAAAAAATAAAAACAAGAACTAAAATTAAGGTTGATGGTAAACATTACCCCAGAGGATATAATCCGTACTTACAACGATAGCAAATAAAAAATCTTGAAGTATATAATTAATTATAATACTCATTCGTAAAATTTACTAACAAACGTAATAATTTTTTTGATAGAATCATTTTCAGGGTTATCTAGCATATTCAGCCAGGCATTCCTTATCTCACACATATTCCTACTTTCGCTTATACATGAAAATCTTACAGTATTAAAAAATTGACATTCTACTAAGAGGTGGTACACAGGTTCTGTATTAAAACAATTCTCATGACAGTAGATACAATAACCTTCAACATTCATACTGCAGGTTTTATTTTTGATTATAAGTCTAGGTATGAACTTATTTATTAACCTTAATTGCGCTATAATTCTGATAAAACTGAGTGGTGTTCTTAACAGGGTTAAATATTTCTGAGGTCCTTCTCGCAAGGTTAATTGAGGATAAAGTATTAAAGCAGAGGACGAGTGGGCTCTCTGCAAATCTTCTAGATATAAAATTTTGTCATAAGCTCTTATCCATGTCGATTTATTCTTTTGAAGAGAGGCAAGAGAAAGGAAATCCCAGTCGTCCTCTATCCCAATTTTTTTAAATATACTTCTAACCTGGCGGGCCCAATTGTATTTCTCTAGGGTTGACAAATCATCTTTCAGTCTATCCAGTTCTCTTAATCTTAAACAACATTTCTTAGGATATCGATCGTCGGACATGTTTAGAATTTTTTCTATCCAATTGAGAATTGACCCAAAAACTCGGACTGCAAGGTGGGAAGCACCTGTTTCTAACCTAATAGCACATCCAGCAGTATTTTGTGGAACATGCAGGATTCTCTTATAAAAAGTGGTTTGAACTTTTTCTATAAAATCTAAATACCTGAGACTCCATATATGCGCACCATACATTAAAATGCTGGATATAAGACTATCGAAAAGTCGAACAATAGGGAACCATGAGTTAAGTTTTAATCTGTGAATCAGAGAAATCGTTGATCCTACACCGAGGTTACATTTACGAACAGCTTCATCTTTTGCCCTGACGAAAAGTGCAGATTGGGTGAATGGGGTGCCCCCCAGGTAGATATAGCTTTTGACAATATCAATCTCGGAGGTTCCGTACATAAAAGGTGGGTATTTTTTGTCATGGCCATGGCCTCCCTTTCTGTAGATCACTATTTTCGTTTTTTCTATGTTGACTTCGAGCTGATTTATCCTACAGTAATCTAATAATCCTTCAAGAATGTTACGCATTCCAACCAGGGAGTCCGCAAAGAAAGCCAAATCGTCAGCGTAAGCTAAGAGCAATATTTCCAACAAATGGTCTATTGATACACCTCTGATACCTCTGGCATACATGAATTCTTGTAAATCAGCAATTAAAAATGTAAACATTGTTGGACTTAGAAATTCCCCCTGCATGACTCCTTTCGTTACATCTACCGACCCGGTGACGCCCTTATATCCCTTGATTGCAATATTAGCTTTAGAGTAGAAATCTATGACCAATCTAATAAATTTTGACCCACATTGTATAATAACACAGCTTTCAAATCTATAAAATCATACAAAGGGCCTAGCGCATTAAGCAGGTCAAAAATGCCCTTGGCTGGAATCAGATTTTCAATGAGCCCTTTTCTGGGACTTGGAATCATAACTTTTTTCCCACATTTTTGAACCCCCATCACCACCCCCATAGTCGTGGTGGCTAAAAATGTGTTTTATGGTTTTTATTTTTTTGTGACACATCTGTGTAATGAAAAAATCTAAAAAAAATTAGTAAGAAACAAATGATTAGAATACACCTAAAAAAATTGTATTCCAGTGTTTTGGCGCGAAATTAAAATTTTTGAGGGTAAATCAAATTTTCAAAAAATTTCTTTGGTCAAAAATTTTTTGGGTTCTGTTCCAAATTTTTCATAAATGAACGGTCATCTCATGTGCTAACTTTCAGAATTTCTTCAGATTTTTAATCAATCTGGACGGTAGTTTTTTTAAATAAAAACTTTCACAGATGGCAGATACCCTTATTAAGAAGAAGTATTGGTAAGTATTGGATCCAGTACTTATTTCCCGAAAAAGTATTGGCTTTCCAATACTTATTCGTAAAAAAATCTTAGGTCTGATACTTACCAATACTTCTTTTTTATAAGGGTATCATGGATTAATAATGAAATGCTGAATATTACTTATGATCAAATGCTGTATTTTTAATATTTCTAAATGTTTTAATCAGTGTGTGAAATGGAAATCCTTCATAAAAGTTTTGTATTAATCATCGTCGTACGAACAGTTTGCTAAATATTCCTGCTGGTCGGAAGATTTTCGAAAAAAATCGAGCATGGGATAGATAGTAAGTCACAGCAGCAGCATGTGAGCAGCAACCGATCGTACGATTAGTATTTTCGGACTCACAACAATATCGTTAAATTCCTTCGAAACCAATGGAATCAGGCGTGTATTCAATAAAACACCTAGAACGCCGATGATTCATATGGCGTGACTGAAATTCTACTTTCAAAATGTTCGTGGTTTCTTCAGCGCAGCAAATATTAATTTTGTTATCATTGTCAATCAATTCAGATAAATACGATACAGCTTGACTGAGTTGATACGAACCCGTGAACAATATTTCGAGATCGTTGATGGTGATTTCCGAAAAATCTCCTACATCCGATGAACAGACAGTAAAACCTGGATTTAGCGTCGATTTAGCATCCCCGCTGCGCAGCGACAATTCTCGGAAACGCTGAATTAATGTTCGCTACATCCAGGTTTGACTGTATATGTTTGACAGAAATCTTTCGCCTGCTCCACCGATTTTCTTTATTTTCTTGAGCCAAAATATTTTTGGAATCATTAGTTGATTTCAAACGCGATACAATGGACACGCAATTTCCCATATCGCAATTAAGACGTTACCCGAATTTTTCATTTGAAAAACATGCAATTTTACTATAATAGCCGATTTCCGGAAGTAACTTATTATCTATTTGATGACGGAGGAGTCGATATTTCCTTTCAACGAGGCCATGTATTGCTCCAACAAACCAACGAATTTTCGTTACTCAACGAGAGTCATTAGATTCAGCTGTATTTAGCTGGTTACGTTATCCTTTAAGTGCTGGCATGAGAACTTTATACCCTGCGAAGAACCATTTCCACTTAATGCAAAAACATATCGAGAAAAATTTTCAATCACACATATTGTTAACACCCAATATTAAATATAATACAGTAAACAGTTAATGAAGCACGTTTCAATCTATCTGCTACAAAAAATGGATGACTGGGTTCTCTCAGGAAAATCGGCTATTATAGTAAAATTGCATGTTTTTCAAATAAAAAATTCGGAAAACGTCTCAATTTCGATATGCGAAATTGCGTGTCCATCGTATCGCGTTCGAAATCAACTAATGATTCCAAAAATATTTTGGCTCAAGAAGTTCAAGAAAAACGATGGAGTAGGCGAAAGATTTCTTTCAGACATATATGTTCATGGGATGTAGGAGATTTTTCGGAAATCATCGTCAACGATCTCGAAATATTGTTCACGGGTTCGTATCAACTCAGTCAGGCTGTATCGTATTAAGCTGAATTGATTGACAGTGACAACAAAATTAACATTTGCTGCGCTAAAGAAACCGCGAACATTTTGAAAGTAGAATTTCAGTCACGCCATATGAATCATCGGCGTTCTAAGTGTTTTGTTGAATATACGCCTGATTCCATTGGTCTTGAAAGAATACAACGATATTGTTGTGAGTCCAAAAATACTCATCGTACGATCGGTTGCTGCACACATGCTGCTTCTGTGATTTACTATCTATCCCATGCTCGATATTTTTCGAAAATCGTTCGACCAGCAGAAATATTGAGCGAACTGCTCGTACAACATAAAATGATGCCTGTAAATAATAAGGATAGCGGCGATGATTAATCCAAAACTTCTATGAAGGATTTCCATTTCACACACTAATTGAAACATTTAGAAACATTAAAAATACAGCATTTGATCATAAGTAATATTCAGCATTTCATTATTAATCCATGATACCCTTATAAAAAAGAAGTATTGGTAAGTATCAGACCTAAGACTTTTTTTCCGAATATGTATTGGAAAGCCAATACTTTTTCGGGAAAAAAGTACTGAATCCAATACTTACCAATACTTCTTCTTAATAAGGGTATCTGCCATCTGTGAAAGTTTTTATTAAAAAAAACTACCGTCCACATTGATTAAAAATCTGAAAAAATTCTGAAATTTAGCACATGAGATGACCTTTCATTTATGAAAAATTTGGAACAGTACTCAAAAAATTTTCGACCAAAAAATTTTTTGAAAATTTGAATTTCTCTCAAACATTTGAATTTCGCGCCAAAACACTGGAATAAAATTTTTGAAGGTGTATTCTAAACATTTACTTTTTACTAATTTTTTTTTAGATTTTTTCATTGCACAGATGTGTCACAAAAAAAAAACCATAAAACACACTTTTAGCCACCATGACTATGGTGGTGGTGATGGGGGTTCAAAAATGTGGGAAAGAAGTTATGATTCCAAGTCCCAGAAAAGGGATCATTGAAAATCTGATTCCAGCCAAGGGCATTATTGACCTGCTTAACGGGCTAGGTCCTTTGAACTCAAGATTCAAGAAAGGAATATAATGAATAAGATTCATCTTATTAAGAGAGTACTTACTCACGCACGATCCATCAATGAAGAGTCGCCATTCATTTGATACGTGATTGTAGTCCAAGAGGTCGAATAGTTCAGATTCATCTGAACAATAAACAAGCTCACGATTCTCTTTATCAACTTTGAAAATTTCTTTGTAAGAAATTCGATCGTCTATCCGAGGCAGCGTGATCTTGAAGTCATCTTCCACCAAATTCCATTGCTTCAATCGAGAAGCCAGCACCTCATAATGTCTTCTTGATAGACATAAATCACGTGGAAGATCCTGAAAGTCCACATTTGATATTGCATGTCTTTCACTTGAACTTCATGTAAACGGAAGATATTCTTCATCATCAGCTTCATGATCATCAGCTTGATCATGACCATCGCGTTTGACATTCTTCAATTCTTGAACTGCAGTTGAGTCAACCATATCGTTTAGGACTTTGGGTTTCGTTACAGTCACAACATTAGCATACTTCATGCGTTTCCGTGTTTTATAATGATGACCGTATACTTCTGTTTGACAAAAATAGCAGTCGTTCGGTTTATGGTCAGGCTGATGATGCCATATCATCGGAGAAGATAAAGAAATTCGAACTTTATGGCAACTTTTCGATTTCCATTTCTTAAACATCGATGAACAGTCGAGACACGCGAATTCTGGTTCATACGAGCGATCAGAGGTAGTATATTGAAGTTTGAAAAAATCGTTGTAGCCATCAATCACAGCTTTATTATTTTTTAACTTCAAACGATGCTGCTGATCCACAAACAAACTACATATAAAACAAAACTTATTGCGATTATCACACATATTTTTCTCACAAATTTAAAGTATGCACTGAAACTTTGAATGATGGAGCGTCTCGAGAAATATCCGTTTTTTGTTAGTGAAGATATAATGAGGACTAGTGTCACCGTGATCACAAAAAGAAAAAAAATGGAAAATTTGTTTTGAGTATTGAATAGTTCAATATATTGTACTGTTTTGTACTGTACTGCACTGTACTGTACTAGAACGAGTATAGACAAAACCAATAGAAATTACATAGCTTTGATGACGGTTGACATCATTTTCATCCCTCGCGACGCACCCTGATGTAAAATCTTCAAAACAGAATAATATCGTAAATATATCGTCAAAGTTGCACAAATGGGAAAAAAATCGAAAAATCGCAAATACTTGTTATTTCTCTTCAAAACTTAAAAAAAAGTTTAAATCGGATAAAAATTGGGGAAGTTATGAGTGATTTTTCTCATAAAACTCCCAAAAACTATTTTTTGGCCAAAAAATGAGATTTTGGGGGTGCATGAGAAATTTCTCCTAAACAGTTTTTCTTAGTTTTACTAGATCTACAACTTGTGCTAGGTCTCCATAAAAGTGCAAAATCACTGTCACACAGCGTTATACCTTACTAATTTGTCTCAATGCATTTCACCCTCTTCTCGGCTTTCCCGCCTCCTACTTTCCTTCCTCGGTATTACCTCCGTAATACCTGGCGCCCAACCTAAAATCCCACACTCTTCCTTTTAAACAACCATGAAACCTGCCGAGAAACGGGATGAAAATTAAATTCATGTGAAACCTATAGGACTACTCTCAAACTTTTGATCTTTTCTTTCAATCTTTGTTACATACTATTGAATTCACATGCCTTGCCATTTTACATTTGCTATTTTTCATTAATGTATATTTGATTTGATTTTGAGGATTTTTGATATTGATATGCTGTTGATGTGTATCTGTGATATTATATACGAGATAATTTTTACATGTGCCAATGATCTGTACATATTTATGAAAATGACTTATATGTGCCAATGACCTGATATATTTATATAATGATTTTGGAGTGCCTATTATGATATTTGCGCATCGCAATTCAGGGTCGGAACGAATAACGTAAGGAAAACCATAATCGGAAATTAAAATAGCAATTTCTCTTCATGGTAAAAAAAGCAACATTGATTTTTGTTTAAAAAGAATTAAACTGAGATCGAAATAAAAATGAAGAAAGAATTTGGAAAAATCAAAGATATTTTTGAAAAATCAGACATTTATAATTAGGAAAAAGATGAAACCGGAAAAGAAAAGCATAAATTTTTCTTCTCCTTGAATACACGGAACACGTACCCTCGCGAGTCATACGCAAGGTCACGCGTCGTATCTCAAAAACAAAGTGCCCTACGACAAAAATATACATATCTTTACACTCTCTAACCATCAAATGACTAACTAAAATCTTGATTAAAATTTCTCGAATGAAATTGAAATTTTAAATTAGAAACCTACATCGAAGGAAAATATGAGGTTTCTTCTCCGTACAAATCCTAACTCAATTTTAAAATAAACGAAATTGAGATCGGGATAAATTAGAATCACAATGCCGAAACATACAGTCATGAAAAACGATCATGATAACCTAGATTTGGAAGGTGCCGCTGCACTTCAAATCGAAAATATTAATTCGGATAAGGTCACAGCGAGACCAATAATCGAAATTATGGTCCCAACTCGAGCCAAAAACACAGGCGCTATCCCTAACATAATAAATAGATCGGTAGGTCGCGGTAGGGATTTGGTGAGGAAAAACATGGACACCCCAATGAATAAAAATAGGTCAGAAAAAAATAATTCGACTCGGACAACATATATTGAACCAACTCAAAATAACCGTCACTTACTCCATGACCTACACTGTTAGAAATATCTGATTGAAGTTTCAACCACATGTGGTTGAAGTTTTATACAATCACCGTTGTTGAAATTTCAACCATGCAGTGGTTGAAATTTCAACCACCCAGTTGAAATTTCAACAACATGTAATTGAAATTTCAGTAACGAGAAAAAAATTTTATTCGGTACAGATAGTGAATTTCAAAGCAATTTTAATTTTTCAAAAATCTGGAATGAAACCCATAAAGATTCGTGGAAAATACTTTGCTTTGAGATTCACTAACTGTACCGAAAGAATTCTGATAAGGAATCAGTGAGTTATTTCGTACGTGTGTGTCGTGTGATTCATGAGATTAACAAAATGCATGTAATATTTAGGAAAATAAGCAGCTTTGAAGAAGACAAAAAAAGGTACGTTGTAATCTCGGTTGGAATTATATTACCGTAATGAGTTGCGCGCCCAATTAGGCAAAGTTTTCAACACTCGTTTTTGTAAACATAACCTAAAAAAACATACAGCAGTTAGTACCGATACTGTGAATGAAATGTTCCCATTATGATAATATTATTCCAGCTCACCTTTTGTTTTTCTTCTTTAAAGCTGCTTCTTTTCCTGAATATTATGTCCTTTGTTAATATTATTGATCTCACGACACAAACGTACGGAATAACTCCTCGCGGGACTCTTTCTCCTTGGGGTCTGGCCTCGCGGGAAGTATGAGGGGGCATTGTGTAGTTGAATTTTCAGCTACATTTGAATGAATTTTATTTCAACTCCGTGGATGAACGAGATTTCAACCACAGAAGTGGTTGAAAAGTGGTTGAATTTTCAACATATTTCTAACAGTGTAACTCAAACCCTAAACAGAAGCTCTGACCCAATAAACAATACATATTATTGGGATCATGAAAACTTACCTACCCTAGGCGCTTATGTAGAAAGGAATAACATAAGAAAGGGAACCAATGAAACCGTTCAAATAGAAAATAGAAATAGGTTAGAAAATCGTCCACAAACCATCAACGAAACTTTCGATTGCGATTTCTTTTTGGAAAACAATACACAGTTCTTTTTAGAAACAGATGGACTTTTAGGAAGTGTAGAGTTCAATGAATATATGAACCAACAAAAGAAAAGATTTTTTAGAGAAAAGGAAGAAAGGGCGAATTATTTGAAACTTAGATTAAACCCGTTAGCTCATAGTTCCTTTGAAAACGAAAGAGGAAAGATTGAACCTAGTTACAGGCGAAGTAAAAGCGCATCCCTTCATAGACAGTCCGTACATTTCAATTTAAAAGATAATTTACGAGAACCCCGTCAACCTTCCCACAACAATACCGAAACCCTTAAGAAAATATGAGAGAAAACAAAGTTTTCATATTTTTTTCTCGGTTTTACGATCCGTTTTAGGAAAAATCAAAAAAAGGAAATGGAGTCAAAATTTCCTTCATTTACATTTCGGCCTCATCTGTGAGCCTTAATCAGAAACAAAAATCTGTTATAAAAAATAAATAATACTAATAAGAAATACATACAAAAAAATAAATTAGTTGTATAAAAACAAATTTTTACCTTACAGAATGATCGGAGTCAAACGTAAATATACGTCAAGGCGAATGAAAAATTTTTTCAATTTTTGTAAAGTCAGATCATTTTGGAGTTTTAAAATCATTATGAAGTTTGTAAAAAAAGATATTGGGAAACTAAAAAGTCCAAGGAAACTTTTCCGATATGTTTAAAAAGGTTCAAATTTTGTAAATAAAATGCTGCGAAACAGCTAACAGACTGATGTGACGTGAAACAAACAATTAATTGAGTATAAGGCCTGAGAAAGTTGAAGTGATAGGTGGACGAAATCAATTTCAAATGAAAAGCGCGCCAAATGTAATGGGGATTTAATATAATTGATGATACTATTATAATATTGATTTATGTTAAGAATTTCAGTTTTTAAATTAATAAATACTTTCATATATTTATTTATGAAAATTGATTCTAGAATTTTTCTTTTATAAGAGTTTTTTTCTTTAGCGAGAATTTTAATATTTTTAAAATCGACATCAAAATGCCAGGAGTATTGTGAGAGGCACGTATTCAAGTTACCAATTCTACAATCCCTTTTGTGTTCGGTTATTCTATTTTTCAAAATACGACCAGTTTCACCTATATAAACTTTATTGCATCCTTTACATTTTATTAGATAAACAACATTAGAGATATTATCATTTTTTATGGAGTCTTTTATGTTAGTGAAACATTTTTTTAATGTATGATGATTTCTAAAATATACATTAATAGCAAACTTTTTTAACGCATTTTTTAATCATTGTGATAACCCTTGTACATAAGGTAATGAAATGCGTAAATCAGCTTGTCTATAATTTTCAAACCATTTTTGCTTTTTTTATCTTTAATTGAGCTATTGTAAATTTCATGTACTCTTTCTTTAATGACACTTTCAATTTACGGTGGTGGATAATTATTTTGTTTTAAAGTAATTTTTAATTGGTCTAAGTTTTCTTTTCTAAAATTGATGTCACTTAATTTGATACATCTATCAATTACACCTTTAATTAATCCAATTTTCGGACTAAATTGATGGTAAGAATAGTAATTCAAGTATTGCCTGACCATGACGGTTTAATAGATAGATCTAAGAAATTGAGAGTATTATTATTTTCTATTTCCAAAGTAAATTGTAGAGATTCTTCTATACTTTTGAATGTGTTAATTAGTTTTTGGATTTTATCTGTAGGAACAATAGTAAAAATATCGTCCGCATAACGCTTGAAGAAAAGTGGCTTAAAGCTTAATTTAGATAAGGCTCTATTTTCAACATCTTCTAAAACAAGATTGTATGCAACAAGTGATAAAGGTGAACCCATCGGCAACCAGAAATGTGTTTATAAAATTTGTTATTAAATGAAAAAACAGTATTATTAAAGATCGTTCTGACAGCTGTTAAAATCTCTGAGTTTGATATTTAAGTTAAATTTTTATGCGATTGTAATTTTTCTTCTTTAACATCCAAAACTAAATCCAATGGGATGTTATCGAACATAGATATAACATCTAGTGAAACGAGTGAATGTGTGTTAGGAACATGAAAATTATTAATTTTTTCTTTAAAACTCCAACTATGTCCTGTAAATGAATCCGTTTTTCCAGATACAGGCTTTAGTAGATTGGATAAGAATTTTGCTAAATTGTAAGTTGAAGAACCAATAGTGGAGACAATTAATTACATAATAAAAATAAAATTACACATTGAATTAATCACATTATAAAACCTTTGTTAAAGTACAAAATGTCAAACATACTTATCAGAAACCGAGACTTAAGAGTTAATGAATGGTTTAAAAATTTATCTTCTGTAACAATTCCTAATGAAACAGCTGAAACCTTAGCTTTGGGTACTAAGTTTGGGATTTCTTACATTTCTAACAACATCCCCACTAATAATATCATTGCTGATATAGAAAATTGTATAAAAAACATTAAAGATGATAATGAAAAATCAAATGTTCGAAAGATAGTTGCAGAGTTAATCTCAAATCTTGAAAAAATCAATAAATTTAAAAACTCCAATCAAATTTCAGATATTGCTTCAAAATTCCATATGACCACAAAGATGTTAACTTTGTAAGAGCAGACAAGGTTAATATATCAGTGGCCGCAAATTCAGATGATTACAAGTCAACTATTGAAAATCTTTTACAGAATAATACTTTATATAAAAAATTTAACACTGGCTTAGTTCCGTCCATAGAAGAAAAATGTAATGATATTATTTATAGATGGGAAAGAAAAAGATACATAAATGAAAATTTAGCATCTAAATTAAAAAACCATGGTTGTGTGTCAGCAAAAGCATATGCCCTTCCCAAAGTTCACAAGCCCGAATTAAAATGGAGAATAATTGCCTCAACTATTGGTTCTCCAACTTACAATTTAGCAAAATTCTTATCCAATCTACTAAAGCCTGTATCTGGAAAAACTGATTCATTTATAAGAGACAGTTGGAGTTTTAAAGAAAAATCAATAATTTTAATGTTCCTAACACAAATTCACTCGTTTCACTAGATGTTATATCTATGTTCGATAACATTCCATTGGATTTAGTTTTGGACGTTATAGAAGAAAAATTACAATTACATGAAAATTTAACTAATGTATCAAACTCAGAGATTTTAGCTGCTGTCAGAAAGGTCTTTAACAATACTGTTGAGACTTGCATGTTGGTAGCGGAAGTGAGAACGTGGTAAGTGTCAGGTGGTGAGAGGATTTACGGAATTTGTGTGGTAGGTGAGAGTGGAGTGTGAGGGTGGAGGCCGAGGGGGTGAGTAGGGTTGTGTGGGATGAATCGGGGAGATAAAAAGTAATCTTGAGCGTAGGTGTGAGGTGGGATTTAAGTAAATTGAAAAAGTGAGGTTAGGTTAGCAAGGAATCGAAGGAATTTGTGGTCAGGAGTCTTGGGCCGTCGAGGGTTAAGGGTGGTGCTCGAAAATTGGGGGGTTGGGTGTTAAGTGAGAGAAAGGGGTGTCTGCAAGGGCTGTGAGGTATTGAAAAAAAGTAAAAAAGGGAAATAAATTGAAAATTTGGCGGCAATAGAGATAGCATTCTGCAGAGACATCTGGCGGTTGCGGAGGGTACTACATGGAGAGGTCCCAGTTACCGGTGGCAGAGCGGGAGGTGGGCAGTGAGAGTACTGGTAGTGACGTTGACGGGGAGGAAATTTTCACGTGCCACGACGGCCAACAGCACGTAGCTCGGTGTCTAGTGGCGCGTCAGGGAGAGGGAGAAAGCGGTTCGGTGGGAACGAAGGAAGAGAGAAGGCTAGGGAGAGAAAGTCGAGCGCAAGTGACTGGGAGGATATCCTGCAGAGGAAGAGAGACAGCCAAGAGAGCCCAGACAAAAGCGTGGTAGCGAGTCCTTTTAAGAAAAGCGTGAAAACAAGTAGGTCACCCCCCCCCCTCCCCCCAAATGGAGGGAAATGTGGAGAAGGAGGCTCTCGGTATGCTGATAGGCGAGATCAGGGGGCTGAGGGACGACGTGAGGGGGACTAAGGAGCAGATGGAAGGCATGAGGGAGGACCTGAGAATTAGAGATGAGAAATGGGAGAAGGAGATGAAAGAGTTGAGGGAGAGGGTAGAGGGGTTAGAGAGGGAAAAGAAAGAAAATTGAGTTAAAATAAAGCAGATGGAAGAGGAAATTAGGGGGTGGAAGGAAAGGACGGAAAAAAGGCTTGAGAAGATGGAGAGCAGGACGGAAATGGAAGTAGGAGACGGAGGTGGGGGGAGCGAGATTAAAGGTATTTGGGAGAGGGTAGAAAATATGATAGAAGATAAAGTAGGATAGCGTAGGAATGAAAAGGAGGAGAGGGCGCATAGGGAAAGGATAAGGGCAATGGAGTTGAGAATGGAGAGAAAAGAAAAGGCAGACAGGAGAAATAATATCGTGATAAGAGGGTTGAAGCTAAAGAGTGGAGAAGAAAGGGAGGGCGTGGAAGAGCTGCTACAGAGCATAGGGTGGGTTAAGGATAGGGTAGGGAATGTTAAATTGGAGCGGAGGAAGGACAAGGAAGTGGCGTTTGTGGAGATGGAGAGCTGAAAAGAAAAGTTGGCGGTAATGCGAAATAAGAGTAGGATAAAGGATAAGGGAGTTTTAATCGATCAAGGCTTACCGAGAAAGGAGAGGGATGTGCAGAGAATGCTGAACGACAGGGCTAGAAGGGAGAGGAGTGAAGGGAGATCAGCGAAGGTAGGATATCGGAAAATAAAAATAGACGAGAAAATATGGGTGTGGGATGAGGAGAAAGAGGTGTTGAAGGAAGTGCAGGGGAATTTGTTTCGTAGGCAGTAGGAGGGTGGGGGCAATTCAGGGTAGAGGAGTAGTGAAGGTGTTGTATTGGAACGTACCAGGGATAAGGAAGAAGGATGAGGAGTTCTGGAGGTATATACAAGAATTTAATGTTGTGGGACTGGTAGAGACGTGGGTAGAAAGAAAGGAATGGGACAAAATAGAGCCACAGCTGCCAAGCGGGTATAAGTGGAGACTCCAGGAGGCGTTTAGAGTGAAGAAAAAAGGAAGGACTAGTTGGGGAATTATAACGGGGGTTAGAGATGGATTAGAGGAAGAACTTCATGGAGAGGAAGAGAGGGAGGGAGTGCAACTGAGGGAAGTAAAAATAGGAGGGAGAGCGTGTTAGTTTGTGACAGTGTACAATAAGGATGGGATATGAAGAATTAAAGAAAGGGTGGAAGAATTACTAGGCGAAAGAGAGGAGGGTATGGTGGTACTGGGTGGGGATTTCAATGCGAGGATGAGAAGAAAAGGGGGCATTTACAGGGAAGGGGAGAGCTTCGAAAGGAATTCGAAGGATACGATAATAAATAAGGAGGAGGAGATTCTACGGGACTGGATGGAGGATAGAGGGTGCGCAGTGGCGAAAAATATGGCAAATGGGGACGAAGAGGAAGAATACACATATGTAAGTAAGGTGGGGGTATCGGTGATAGACTATGTGGTAATGAATATGCAAGGATGGGAGGAGACAGAAAAATTCGCCATAGAGGGGAGTGTGGAATCAGACCATCAGCCATTAAGTCTGTGGATAAGAGGTGAGGGTGTCGGAAGACAAGGCGGGGAAGGAATCTCGATAGGGGACAGGGTGACCTGGACGAGGGAGGTGATAGAGAAGTATCAGGAGCAGCTAGGAAATGTACGCTTTGGAGGGGAGTCGGTGGAAGAGATATGGGAGGATCTGAAAGAGAAGGTGAAAGGTTGTGTACAAAAGAAGGTATTTAGGGAGAAGAAGAAAGGAATGGTGAAGCCGTGGTGGGATAAGGAATGTAAAAAGATGAGAGGGAAGGTAAAGAGGGAGTATAAGAAGTGGAAAGAGGGTAATGCGAGAAGGGAGGAGCACGTAGAAACGAGGAAGGGGTTTAGACTAATGTGTAAGAAGAAAGAACAGGAGAAGGAGAAAGATCTGGAAGAGGAGTTAGCAAATGCTAAGACAGAGGGGGACGTCTGGAAGATAATGAATAGGTTTAGGAAGCGTAGGGTGGGGGTCAGTGAGAAGATAGGCAGTGAGGAGTGGAGGGAGTTCTTCGAAGAATCTTTCCAGGGCTCAGATTCAAGGAAGACGAAGGGGTTAAGTAGATGAACGGGGGAGGCAGAGAGGGAGGAGTTGAATGACGAGGAGATAGAGAAGCAGATGAGGAAGTTGAAAAGGTCAAAAGCAGCAGGGCTGGATGGGGTAGAGAACGAAGCATGGCTGTTTAGTACACAAGAGGTTAGGGAGAGGCTGAAGGAGGTAGTGAAGGAAGTATGGAGGGGCGAGGGGTTCTCAGGAGGGTGGAGGGAAGGGTTAATAGTGCCACTGTATGAGGAAGGGGATAAAGATAGGCAGGAAAATTATAGAGGGATTACGCTAATGCATCCGGCGTATAAAGTATACGCGATGGTGGTGGCAGAAAGACTGCGGAAAGATGTCGAGGGGAAAGGAATATTGCCGGGGACGCAGGCGGGATTTAGGGCGGGTAGGAGTACTATCGACAATATTTACGTGCTGCAGCATGCGGTGGATAGAGAATTAGCGAAGGAGGGGACGAGAGTGTACGCATTTTTTGTGGATCTGGAAGGCGCGTTTCCGTCGGTGGGTAGGGGGAGGTTGTGAGAGGCGATGGAGGATAGGGAAGTAGAGGGAGGCCTAATTGAAAGGGTAAGGGAGATATATGAAGAGACCAAAGACAAGGTAAGAGGAGGTGAGGGGATTTCGCAGGGATTCTGAATGGATAGGGGGTTAAGGCAAGGGTGTTCACTCAGCCCAGCGCTTTTTGCGATTTTAATCGCGGATATGGAAAGTAGGCTGGAGGCCGGGGTGGTAGGAGGAGTTGGGATAGGAGGGGTTAGGATTTGGTCACTAGCGCATGCAGATGACATAGTGTTTCTGGCAAGCAGCGAGGAGGCCTTAAAGGAGATGATGAAGAGGTTGAGAAGATACCTGGATAAAAAGGGGTTAGAGCTGAATGCGGAAAAGTTCAAGGTTATGGTGTTCAGAAAAGGAGGGAGAAGGGATAAGGGAATCTATTAATTTAAAAACTGAAATTCTTAACATAAATCAATATTATAATAGCATCATCAATCGAATTAAATCCCCATTGCATTTGGCGCGCTTTTCATTTGGAATTGATTTCGTCCACCTATCACTATAACTTTCTTAGGCTTTTCATTTGGAATTGATTTTGTCCATATATCACTACAACCTTCTCAGGCCGTATACTCAATTATTTGTTTGTTTCAAGTCACATTAGTCTGTTAGCGGTTTCACAGCATTTTATTTACAAAATGTGAACCTTTTTAAACAAATTGGGAAAGTTTCCTTGTACTTTTTAGTTTCCCAATACCTTTTTTTTACAAACTTCATAATGATTTTAAAACTCCAAAATGATCTGACTCCACAAAAATTTTAAAATGTTTTCATTCGCCTCGACGTATATTTATGTTTGACTGCGATTATTCTGTGAGGTAAAAATTTGGTTTAATACAATTAATTTCATCTTTTGTATGTATTTTTTATTAGTATTATTCATTTTCTATAACAGATGTTTGTTTCTGATAAAGGCCCACAGATGTGGATGGAACGTAAAGACAGGAAATTTTGACTCGATTTCCTTTTTTTAATTTTTTTCTAAAATGAATCGTAAGACCGAGAAAAAAATATGAAAACTTTGTTCTCCCTCATATTTTCTTAATATAAAGAAACGATCGAAGAAAGCTTGACTTGATGATGTCTTTAGAAATCTTGAGGTTTATCTACCAATGCCGAAAACCGTAGTAGAACGAGAATCAATAATTTGAAACTACAAAACTCAGATGACAGTGAATCATTAGAGGTGATGAAAAATTTCCTGCATTGGGTCTCCAGGTGCTTTTCCCAGCTCAGCTTGCTATCTAGGATTACTTGCAGATTTTTAACTGAATCAGAAAGCGTCAGCTTCCCACCACAGAATACGGGAGCATCAGCTTTCGGAACTTTATAATTCCTCGTGAAAATGACCAGGTTGGTCTTTTCCGGATTTACCGAGAGTCCTGTGCTATCGCACCAGAGCTCTACAGTGCGCAGAACCGACCTTATAAGACCCACCAGCGTTTCGAGATGAGCCTCCCTAACTAGGATTACAAAGTCGTCCGCATATCCTTGGGTATAGTACCCTTCTTTATTTAGCCTTCGAAGGAGGTCGTCCACTACAATGCACCACAGGAGGGGCGACAGGACACCCCCCTGTGGGCAACCCCGCGGAGCTATCCCCCTTGCTAGGCCTCCACCCCATCTGGTTTCGAGTCTTCTTTGGCGTAGCATGCTTCCTATCCAGCATACTAGCTGGTCCGGCATGCCACATGTCAAAGCCTCTCGACAGATGACTTCTGTAGGAGTATTGCTGAAGGCATCCTCTATATCCAAGAAAGTGCCCACAGCATACCCCTTTTATTCCAACTGCTGCTCCAATTTTGCTACAACAGCATGGAGCACAGTTTCTACCAAGCAGCCTGCCTGGAAAGCATGCTGCCCTTTATGTAGCGGGGAGGTCAACGGCACCTCATCCCTAACTTATCTCTCGATCAGCTTCTCTAGCATCTTCAGGATAAAAGATGTTAGGCTGATTGCTCGGAAATCTTTGGCAGCAGTGTAACCCTCCCTCCCAGTTTTGGGTATGAAGGCCACTCTGCCATCCTTCCATGATGATGGCACGTGTTTAAGGGCTATACTTGCCCTAAATAATTTCGTCAGAGGAGGGACGACCAAATCCATGTCTTTTTGTAAAAAAGCTGGATAGCTGCCATCCGCCCCTGGTGATTTAATCGGGCAAAAAGTCTTCCTCCTCTTGGTCGGTTCAGATTCGCTGGAAACCCGGGAAGTGAACTTCCATCAGGTGATTCAGCGTTGCTTCTTCATCCTCGGAAAACTCACCATTATCGAGCCTTATGAGCCCGAAGCGAGCTTCCGGATTTTTCGCTAGGATCTTGTGGAGCTTCGCTGTTTCCTGGATGTTTTTAAATTCCTCGCAGAAGCCCCTTCAATCTTCCTGCTTATACTTCCTTATATTTTTATTGTATTCGCACTGGGCCGTCTTATATATTTCCCAGTCTGAAGGCTGTTTAGTTCTATTTGCCCTATTGCACAACATTCTTGTCTTTCTACGGAGTCTCTCCAGGTGGGTGTTCCACCGATCTGCTCCCTTCCTGGACTTGATTGTGCAGAAATTCCGGGGCGTGCTCCAACTCATCAATGATATCATAGCTTGTGGGGAATTCCGCAAGCCTCCCTTCGAGTTCCTCTTTATGTGAGTCCCAAAGTATATTTCTGGGGTTTCTGATATTAGAAACCTCCAGTTTTCCTAGAGTTAATCGGAACACGATGGGTTTGTGGTCCCAAAAAGAGACTCCTTATCAGAGACTCTCCAATCCACTACCCTGCTCCTTAGTGCACCTGAACATAGAGTCAAATCGAGAAACTCACTCCTGTTTTTAGTCTGGAATGTAGGAGTGTCAGCCCTCGACATCACCAGGAAAGTCAGCCGAGGCAATAAATACCTCTAGCCTTTCTCCGCTACCTCCCCTGAGTCTCACCTTAATAACGGTGAGATCTCTGGAGCAGAATTTGGGCATCAAGATCGCATCCATACTCTTGACGGCTTTGCATGCATTTGACGTTTTTTCGAATGGCCCCTTATATATGGAGCCCCATTCTGATTTGCTGTGATGCAAATTAATCTGCGTAATGGAGATTCCCGTCCCAGTCATTAAGAGGCTACTTCGGGGCATCTCCAGACGCTTCTGGGACCCTTGCCGACCCCAGTTGTGTCACCCGGAAGGGCTCCACCATCTTCACTACTTCGCACAGCCTCTGGTGGGTTGCCCCCTACGGAGCCTCCTACTTTTGGCAGTGGTTTGGGAGAGGGACCCAATGCGGATCCCTCATTGTTTTTTTTTTGTTTTTTTTTTTAATTATCGGGTAACATTTCTGTCCCACGAGATGCCAGGGAAATAAGAAACACCCCCCCCCCCACACACACATAGAGCCCCGCTTGCAGAAAGTGGGTGGGTCTACTTACTATGGAATTTGACCTGGTGTCCCAAAGTCCCCGTTAAAGCCCTACTTCGAGACCCCTACCTGTTCACCTCTGCTGAGGGGGGCAGGCCGGGCTGTCAAAGGATTTGTTAACCGTGGTACCATTCAGCTCTCGACACGGCGATCACATCTTAGCTTGGGAGCATGAGAATTCGCTCTCTTGATATTCCAGTGGGCTTTGCCATTACCCCTTCGAAGGACCGCTCCTTAGTTTGAGTCCCACCCACCAGAGTCCATCAGTTCCCCATAGTAGCCACACCTCGCGACATAGCCCCTCAGGTTCACCTATTCCAGATCTGTGGTCAATGAGCCCCTTAAGCCCTCCCACCAGCTACAAGGTCCCGCGATCCCTAGGGAGGGAAGTTGGTGAATAACTTTTAGTTAATAATGCTGGAAAGGCATCCAGTTCTACTCGCCGATAAGCATCTACATATGAGGCTCCATTCCTGAGTATACATGCATGACCTATAATACGGTGTTAATCCAACAATTATTTAGCCTTATTTTAAATACTTTAAAATATAGAAATTTTGATGGGAAAAGAATATAGCTCTATAATGCTTGTTGTTAGTAGTCCTACTGAAATCACTTGACTACAAAACGGATTTCAGAAGACTTGCAATATCTGAAATAATGCAGCATAATGAGAGGGAGAGAAAGACTGCGAGAGAGAGATCAAAGTGTTCACGCCATTCAGATTGAGAATTTTTAAACACTGAATTTCATTTTAGACCTTCAAAAGGATTTCAGGATAAATATTTCACCTGCAAAGTTGAAAAACTTGATCGAAGAGAAATCCTAGGTGAATTATACCATTTTTACAACTGAAATTAATTATAAGTGTGAAAGTTAAAACAAGCATACTTTAAAACTATCGTCTTTGAATTTCAATGCTAACTATAGATAAAATTTAATGTATGTGAGCCCTGAGCAATAATATCAATGTCTTAAAAATGTTTGTAAAATTAATATAATTTTAATATACGAAATCATATTAATTCGAATAAGCGTGTATCGAACATTAAATTAATATTTTATTATTTTTGATGTTAAGGTTGTTGACCAGTGAAATATTAATTTTATATGATGTTAATGTTTTTTTGTCTACTTGGTCTAAAATCAATATTCATAAATATTGATAATTAATTTTTTGAGTTTTGAAAAAAATCTCTCTAACTCCAGTGGGATTTGAACACCAGATCTTTCAGATTTCCGGTCTGATGCTTTAACCAATTACGCTACAGAGACACAAGAAGATTTTCTTCAAAACTCTTACAAGCTGACTGTCGACGTCATTCTATACTTGTATTATCATTCCAACATGAGAGTGATTTTATTATTTTTGATGTTAAGGTTGTTGACTAGTGAAATATTAATTTTATATTATGTTAATGTTTTTTTGTCTACTTGGTCTAAAATAAATATTCATAAAATATTGAGAATTAATTTTTTGAGTTTTGAAAAAAATCTCTCTACCTCCACTGGGATTTGAACACCACATCTTTCAGATTTCCGGTCTGATGCTTTAACCAATTGAGCTACAGAGACACGAGAAAATTTTCTTCAAAACTCTTACAAGCTGAATGTCTTAAATGAATGTCTGAATGAATTAAATTAACATACTTATACGTTGCAATATTAAGATACGCGTATATTTATCCAATTATAATAGGAACAGCACATGCGGATAATGTTTGCGCAAATGCTGGCAAAACCGCGGGCAAAGTCTCATAACCTAATCTTTGACGATGCTTCGTGAGACCTTGCATGTTAATATGAAGTGTTTAAAATATTTCACGTGAATATGATTCATAATGAGTGTATTTATTATATCTTTACCGTGAGTGTATAATTGTATACAGTATCTTTGCCGTGAGACACTAGGGGCGATATCCGTTTCGCCAAGAGTTTCATACATGTGAAAAATAGTTGCGCTATATGGCAAATATTTGTTTTGGTAAGTTACAAAAAATTATAGACTACTAGTTTTGCTTAAAGTTTTTTTAGTGACTGCATGATTTCGACCGATTTACCCGGTCTCCGATACAGTATCCTTTTTATTTCAGTGTTTCAATATTGAAATATTATGAATGATTCCTATAATTTGTGATCATATTCTGATTTTTCTTTTCTTTTTTTAAACAAGTACGAATATTAGTTATAATAATCCCACGCTCAGTGAAGAACGAGGTAAGCTTTCCAAGTAAAATCTCGGTTATGCGGTGAGTAAAATATTTGAATAATGTATATTTATATGTATGAATCTATTTATAAAACCTCTCTTCTATATGAAACTTCGAACGAATTTTTCATGAAGTTCATTCTCAGCAAACTGTAAGAAGTTGTAAACGTTTTTCTAGATTTAGTAGAATTTTAACTCATTGAAAAATACAAATAACCTCAAAATTAAAAATTAAAATACACGTTACCTCAAAATTAAACCATTTTCTAAATGATTTACATGGTGCACTGTCTTTCCCCTATTCCCCTGCGTTTAACCTTTTTCAAATTCCCGTCTTTCCCCTATCCACGACAAACTTTCACTTTTTCCCATTTCGTCTGTAAATATACGATATTTGAAAATAAAATTGTTTCTTTTACATTTGAAAAAAAATATATATATTCAAAAATAGAATATGCTACCGCGAGTAGTTAAATTTTTTTTTTTAACACCCAGAATTCTCTATTATAATTGATTGAAATCTTTTTAATTTAACCACATTCGAACTCAACTATTGAGGATTTAAATAAGATTTTGAAGGTAAAATCTTTTTTCGCTGAAACTATACATATCAAATGTTTTTGAAATTAGCTAATCGTCTGTCTGACCATACTGCGGATTCTTTAGTTTTAATTTTAATATCGATTGTTATTATGTTACAAATATTACAAAATTACTCTTCGATTAGATTAAAATTCAAACAAGAATTATAATATTTACAAGTAATCCTAATGGAATTTTTTGATAGAACATAAATTTAATAAGTTCTACAATCTTAACAATTTTCAAATAATACCAAAAACCAGCTTTTGACAGTTCGGCAAATTTGAGTGAAGTTTTCAGTGGATGTTATATATTTTTTCTTTGAATATACATTCCAAATAATGTTCAATTATCGTAAATATTTTGAAAATTTTAACAAACCTCTTTCTCTTACTTTTTCTTAAATGAAGAAACCTTAGTTTTCCTTTGCGACCAAAATAAAATCAAGAAATGGTATTTTTGATTTAAATATATAAAAATCTACTTTATTTTACTTCGTACTTGAAATTTTTTCAAAATTTATACGACATTAATGTCTCTAATCTTTCCAGATGACAAGCCGAGTACGGTTGTGTGGAATATGAACCATCAATGCCTGAAAACGAAACCTCTGAAATTCTCGAATCTCAGAGTTCGTGGTTACTTAAACATAATGTTTTAGTTGAACAGAATAGATCTTAAGTAAATGATTACATGAACGATACGTTTTATTCCCAAAGAATTGAGATTAATCAGGCACAGAGGGAAATAGAAAAATTAATTTCCAGGTGGCCATATTTAAAGGAAGCTGACTGTATGCCCGATTCCTTCAGCTGATACAAGAAGCCAAAGAAGCGAGTAAAACTCTAGGAAGTGAACTTCCTAAATCCATAGTCATCTTTCTGCATTGGAGCTACTGTGAAGTTATCTGTCAAACGCCGCTCGGCTCTCACACGCGGAGAACCACGGGTAGATCATAATTTGTTCTTGATAATTTGAAACTAAAAGTTTTTGAAATTAAAAAAAGGATGTATGAAATGATTTTTCATTTGAAACGTTCCAATTCAAAATATTTTAGATAGGTGAAATTTAAAAAAAGGAATATATTCTGAATGGAATGAAAAATAATTGAACTTGTTCTATTTTTGAGTAAAAGAATGCAATTTAAAATAAAAGCTTCTAAAATGATAGAAATCTAAATTTTTCTTAAATTTGAAAAATTACGATCTAACTTAAAAATTGTTTAGAGAAACTTTTCTAAAATCAAAACATAAATTCACCTTCATTTTCGCGGTTTAAAATGGAAAAATGTTCAATTATAAACCTTTAAAATTGAATTATCCCGAAAATATGTTAAAAATAAAAAGTAATTTCATATGGGAAATACTAAAGAATAAAAAAATGTACACTCCAGAAACTTAAAGCTTAAACAAATCCGAAATTCATTTAAAACTGAAAAAATTTTAGTCGCGAAGAATTGTTGTATTAAAACTTTTTTTTACTCAAACCATTAAAAATTTGTACTATTTTAAGTAAATTTAATCGTTTAGAAATCAATAATTTTCAAATTGTCGGTTATACTTTTCGAAATTCAACAAATTCAATTTTAGTAAGTTTCAAATTCAACAATTTTAGATTTAAGTAATCTAAATAGTTTTCTTTCCATATTAAACGCACACACCGTTCTGGTTTCTTAAATTCTTCGAAATTGTAGAGTTTAAAAATGAAAGACTTGATCATAAGTTTAAATTTCGCAATTAAAATTGAAGTTGTTGGATTTCGAAAATTTTAATAACAAATTTTAAAATAGTTTATTTCTAAGCCATTTAAATTTCCTTAAAGTAATTTAAGTAGGTTGGATTTTGCGATTAAAATTGGAATGGTTGAATTTTAAAAAGTATGATTGACAATTTAAAAATTATTAATTTCTAAACGATCAAATTCACTTGAAGTAAAAGTTTTTGGAGCATAAATATGTTCATTTTTAAATATTTCTCATTTGATATTAATTTTTATTTCGAACGTTTTTTTAGAATAATTCAATTTATAGGTTTAGAATTGAAAATATTTCCATTTCCAACAGTGAAAATAAATGTGAACTGTTTTTTATTCTAGGAAAATTTGTGTAATCAATTTTTATGTTAAATTATCATTTTTTAAATTTAATAAAAATTCAGAAGCTTTTACTTTGAAATATTCAATTGAGTGTTCAATTTCAAATTATCGATATTTAATTGTTTTAAATTTGAATGTATCAGAATACAAAAATTTTAACTTTTAAATTATTCAATTTTGAATGCTTTTAATGAAAAATAATACAATTTTCATACCCCTGATGTGTAGGTAATAATAATAATAATTATTATTATTCATTTGAAGGTGTTACGGAATGTTACTCGTTCAAAGAAAATTTGCAGTTTATTAAACTATATTTTCAATAAAAATATTTATGTTATCCTGATTTTTACTTTATTGTCGTTTTTAAATTTGATTTATATTTTCATATAATTCAATTAAATTCCTTGTTTTTTATTCCAGTATGTGAAATAATTAACCTGAAATCAATTATTTTTACAAGAAAGTTCCAAAATTGCAATAAAGTGACCTGTATTTTAAACATTTTCCTCCCATATAGATTAATCTATGATGAAAATAAATTTTCTGAATGCAGATACTTTACTGCAATTTTAAAGCATTGTTATAAATATAATTGATTTTATGGATATTATTTGGCATATTAAAATTTCTTTATCCGTATAATAATATTAATATACCGTACATTGAATTCATATTAAAATTAATGTACAATTAATATACCTCTGTGTATTAAGGTACATTTACATGGTATATTAATTTTAATATGGATGTATATTGATTCTACAACATAATGGTAAATTAAATTTAATAGACGGTATATGCAAATGACTTTACTCACATGTATATTAAATTTCGATCATTTTTTTAACAGTGATTTTAACTCTTGGATTATAATCTTGCAGCATTTAAAAAATATAATTTTTGATGAATGAAAGATAACCATTTTAAAGTCATTATTCTTGGTAGTTATTCAAAGTGCTTCTTTTATAAATTATCTGCCTCCCCGTAATTTTGGGGTTCTTCCTAACCTGCAACCACCCTGATTAAAGAGACGTGAAAATAAGTTATTTATAAAATCTTTCAGTTTTAATGATTCTTATGATAGTTATGATAGATAAATTGAGTTCGTACGCCTCTTTATAATAAGCTGATAATCTTAGGTTTTTTCGGAACAATTTTTTACTAAATTTAAATTGGAATATGAAACCAAATGAAGTTACTGCTCGAATGAAGAGGAGAGTTCAATCGCGTATATCAAAAAGATTAAACTAAAGGGTAATTATAAGAAACCAAAAGAATCGTAAGCATAAACGCGGTTTGAAAAAAGGTCACACTGGAAATCAGGTAATGGAAATTTTCCCAATTAATCAAATAATTATTCCGTACGAGTTACATATATACTTAAAGACTATCAGGATACAAGCTTAATGTTTGTTGGACATGTCATCAACCTTATTGCCTTCTTGCAATGATTGCAATTATCCAGCTATTGAAATTAAACCAAACGGAAAGAAAAGCCACTGAAGAGAAAAGAAAATTTTATTGTAAATATCGAAAAAGTTTAAACCAAATAGTAATGATAAGGAACCAACAAATTTGAAACGAGAGAAAACGTATGTGTTGGCAAATATAAACATATTTTTAAAAAAAGATTACATTCCAAATTGGATAACAGAAATGTCAACATTTATAATAGGAGCAATAACTTTCAAAAGTAAAACACTCTGACACTAGTAAGAAAGTTCGGAAATAAATAGTAGGTAAATGGTTGGGATTCGATGATTCTCATAATAGTTGCTTCCGTTTTTCAAAATTATAAAACACTTTTATGTATTCAAAAATTAAATTATTCATTTAAAAAATTATTATTTAGTTCACGGAATAATAAAGATTTGACCGTCTTACATATTTTTACATTCTCATTCTAATGAGAAGGTATTGGTTTTATGTAAAATTTGACTTGGTCGGTTTTCATCAAATCTCCACGTTTCGAGACCCCCTGAGTTAAAAAAAAAGGTTGTTACCAAGGTGTCTGTCTGTCTGTCAGTCTGTCTGTCTGCCTGTCTGTCTGTAGGCACGATAACTTTCGAAAAAATATTCAGATTGGGTTGTGCTTTGGCACACTCTTTTAGGGCCTAAAAAGAGAGAACAAGTTCGTTAACCAACTATTTTGGATAAAAATTCAAAAAGTGAGCACATTTTGAAAATTTTTGAGACCATTTTTTTTTTAAAATCAAAAATTCTATGTACGGCTATTCATAGTACTCTAAAACTCGAACAATTTATCCTCATGACTTTTTTGGATAAAAAGAAAATTACCGGAGTTATAGCATTTTCAAAATTACAAAAAACAAACGTAAATGAACATTTTATGCCGAAAAACGCACGATATGGAAAAAAGTCAAGAGGAGAAAAATGTTTCTTTTTGAACACCCTACAATATTTTCTCAACAACTTTTTGAATTTTTTGAAAAATCGAAAATCCAAATTTCGATCACACAAAAAAATAATTAAAAATCAATCATTTCATTTTGCTGTCAAACTATGCAAGATGCGACCAAAGATACGAGAAAAATTACAGAGACAAAATTTGTTCATCCAAAGAAGAGGTACAAATTTGTTATAAATCGTGTTCTAATAGGATGCGTAGTTTTCGTTTTATTCGTGACTCTTTCATTTCTATCATACGGTGCACAGAACCGAGCGTGGAACGCAAGGTTCAAATGATTTCCAAATCACATATCGAGCGCGAAGCGCGAGTGTCTGGATGAGAATGTGTTCCCTAAGGTCAATAGAACCTTGAGTAAATAAAGTTCCATTTCATTCTAAAATAAAAACAAAAACAATCACTTCACATGTAGAGGTTTTGATAATTTTATAAGATTTTTTTGTTTAAATTATGAAAACCTATTTAATGTGAAGTCATCATGGAACCAGAAAGGAAAAATCGCCTTGAGAAGGAATTTGGAAAATTTTAATTCTGAAGATGTACGAAATTGAACATTTCTAAGAATTATTTCATTGCGTTAGCAAATCTGAATTGCTGCACAACTGAGATAGCTTTGATAATTTACTTGTAGGGATTGTCTGAATCTTGACATCAATGGTTTCTCAATTTATGTAAACAAAATTTTAATGAATTCAAGAAAAATTAATATGCATTTCATAAGGTGTGGAGTTGTTTGAAGTAAAAATACAATTTTGTATTTTATTTATGTTTTGCCAATGAGTAAGGTAATCTGCTGGTATCGATAAACAATTTGTATATACTTTCTCTTGTGATCTAATATCATTGTTGAGATCTGTATCATTATGCAAGAATTTGTAATATATTATTGTATATAACTTGCCTGAGTCCTAGTGAGTTTTTGAACAATAGCCAGCGTACCACGCTTGCGTCTAGTCTGACCTTCGGCGACACCACTTACAATTTTAGGATTTGACAGTCACTTTCTTTGTTTTTATGTAAATAAACAACGAGCGAAAATGAGACATTTTTTTATTATTATTTTTTATCTTCAAATTAATAACTTAATTAATACTATTCTCGACGAAAATGAACGTCGAAGTATCCAGTGAATATAATTAATTTACAGGATATCGAATCTAATTGTTATAAACAAATTATATTAACGAAATGTCAAAATATTGGAAATCTTGCTTGCAAGATATATTTGTAAGTTGAAATTGCTTCATTTCGTCAATAGGATCACATTTGATTATGGAAATTTTGTTGTATTGTATAATTTGTTCATTTTATAAACAAATTATGTAAGCAAATGCATAGTTTAGGCGTTTATTGGCGGAAAGTAATCGTTTTTCTTTCTTGATACCTTCAAATTATATGAGTGGCAATATTCAGTAATTAAGATTGTTCATGCGATATTATTTGTTTATTTCATGAAAAAATTTTATGAACAAAAGCATAGTTTGGCCATTTATAGACAGAAAATTATAGTTTTTCTTTACAATCGTCTCTAAATTACATAGGTTGTGATATTTGGTGACAAAAAATTGTCAATCCATATTACTTGTTTATGTTTTAAACAAATCTTAAAAACAAATGCATAGTTTGACCATTTGTAGATAGAAAGTGATTGTTTTTCTTTCTAACCATCTCCAAATGACATAAGTGGTGATATTTAGTGACGAAGAATTATCAATCGATATTATTTATTCAAGTTATAAACAAATTATATTTAAAAAATGTCAAAATATTTGGAATTTTGCTTGCAACGTATACTTATAAGTAGAAATTGCTTGATTTCATCAACAGGATCACGTGTCATCCTGAAAATTTGTTAATTCGTATAATTGGTTCATTTTATAAACAAATTATGTGAACAAATGCATAGTTAAGGCGCTCATTGGCAGAAAGTTATCGCTTCTCTTTCTTAGTAACTTTAGATTATATGAGTGGTAATATTCAGTGATTAAGATTGGTCATGCGATATTATTTGTTTATTTTATGAACAAATGCATAGTTGAGCCATTTGTAGACAGAAGGTAATCTTGTTTTATTATTTCCTTCATATGATATCACTGGAAATGTTTTGTGATGTTCTAGAAGAATTAGCTTCCAAGTTGTGCTTGTCAATCATTTTGATAATTTCAAGATCCATTTCAAATTCATTCTTGCTCCACTTTTGCCTTGAAGAGTCAATTAATAAATCAGATGACATACGGAGCTTATGTATTACATCTTCATATTCATACTGTCGGATTGGAAGTAAAAAATGCTGCATATTTTGAATTACTTAAGAAACTGAGAAGCAGTTTTAAAACGAAATTTACTTCAGTCACACTCACCGACATTTACGTAAAACATTACTCTATTTGAACTCAAATTTCTTATATTACTTGTTTATAACACGAAGAAGTAATACAGTTTGACAATTGTTCGTCGCTCAACAGCACCAATTATGTAATTTTAAGACGATTAGAAAGAAAAACGATCACTTTCTATCGATATATGGTCAAAATATGCATTTGTTTATACAATTTGTTCACAAAATAAACATATAATATCGATTGACAATTCTTCGTCACAAAATATCACTACTTATGTAATTTGAAGACGATTAGGAACAAAAACAATCACTTTCTATTTATAAATGGTTAAACTATGCATTTGCTCATAAGATATGTTTATAACATAAACGATTAATATCGAATGAAAATTCTTCGTCACTAAACATCACCACCTATGTAATTTGAAGACGATTAAAAAGAAAGGCTATTACTTTCTGCCTATAAATGACCAAACTATGCTTTTGTTCATCAAATTTGTTTATAAAATAAACAAATAATATCGCATGACCAATATTAATCACTAAATATCACCACTCATATAATTCAAAGTTACTAAGAAAGAAAAATGATTACTTTCTGTCATTGAACGCCCAAACTATGCATTTGTTTACATAATTCGATTATAAAATAAACACGTTGTACCATACAACAAATTTTCATAATCAAACGTGATCCTATTGATAAAATGAAGCAGTTTCAACTCACAAATATACTTTGCAAGCAAAATTTGAAATATGTTGACATTTTGTTAATATAACTTGTTTATAACAATTTGATTCGATATCCTGTGAATTATTTATATTCTTTGGATACTTCGTCGTTCATTTTCGTCGAGAATGAGGTTGATTGAGTTATTGGTTTGAAGATGAAAAATAATAATTAAAAAATTTCTTATTTCCGCTCGTTGTATATTTACATAAAAAATAGAAAGTGACAAAAATTGAAAAATCTAATCCATAGAAGCTCCTGTGCAACAATCGCTGATCATTCTCAAGAGAGAAATTGGGAATCGGTTGAGAATTGTAGGCTGTAGGTGATTTTGGATAGTAAATGCCCGATTTGGCCCACTGTGCGGTGTCTCTAGGATACCAGGTCGCCTCCTAGAGTATACAAACCTTACCCCCGCATTCGAGGCTCTGCGGGGGTGGACCTGGACTTCCCTAGCTACTCGTGGGAACAGTATGGCGAATAATCTAAACTTAAATCGAAGCGTGTGTGAGGAGTTGAGTGATCCGTTGGACGTGACGGAGGAGTTTGACTCGAGGCAAAAGACGGGAGCGAAGAAATACATCATGTTGGTGCAAAAATCATTGAAAGACGCTGGAGAAGCCGTCAAAAAATTGACGGTCGCATTAGAAAGGATGCGGGTTTTCTCTGACACGAAGAGGAATATGTCCATGCCAATCAGACATGGACCGAAAGAAGCGCAGGAACTGGCGAGCAAGCTGGGACAGGCCGTAAGAACAGCCGATTACCGGTTTTATTTCGTGTCAGTCGAAGTTGGGTGGGCCGCCGGCAAAAAGGAGAAAGTAGAAGAAAGGAGGAAGGCAACACAGAAGAAGAAGATGAGTCAATCTGAGAAGCAAACTAAAGAGGCCGTGGGAACTCCCGCTCCCAAATGTGAGAAGCGCGAACGGGAGTCCACCCCGAGTCCCATAGAGGCGAATTCTTCGAAGCTGAGAATGGACAGACCGAGGACCCGCACTGCTGCAGCAACTGTGAACTCGACACCAAAGCGAGGAGGTTAGGAGCAGAAGCCAGCTACTATCGTGAAGCAGGCCCAGTCAACAAGGCGAGCTTGATCTGAGGCGGTCCTCATAACAACGGCCGAAGGCTCAAGCTATGCAGAGGTCCTGGAGGACCTCAAGTGCAAGGTGAAACCTGACACTCTTGTTGTTAAAATCAAGAGTGTCAGAAAAACAAGGAACGGGGAGGTCCTCGTGAAAGTAGGACCTGCAGCGGAAGGCAGAACAAAACTGTCCGCTGCCATCAAAGAGGCTTTTAGGGGCGGGGTTAGCGTGCGCGAGCTCATCCATCTCATCGAAATGGATGTCTTGGACCTCCACACGACTACAGAGGCAGAAGAAGTGGAGGCTGCTGTCCGAAGCCATTTCGGAGAAGTAGCGACCGGAGACTCCAAAGTCAGCTTGACGAAGAAGGCCTTCAGAGGTAATCTGAAGGCCTTTGTCGGGATGAAGGAGGAACTGGCGGGAAGGCTTCTCCGCACGGGACACCTCAAGGTAGGATACGTGTCCTGTCGCATGCGGAAGAAGACAGAGGCCTTGAGGTGTTACCGCTGCCTAGGCTTTGGCCACATGGCGGCGGGCTGCAGGGGTCCAGACTTGACGAAGGCCTGCTGGAGGTGCGGCAAAGAGGGCCATAGGGCTGCGGCGTGCGAAAGTACGCCGCACTGCTACGTCTGCGCCGCAAATGAAGAGAAGACCCGGACCGACCATCTGCCGGGTACGATGAGGTGTGCGTGGTTCAGAAAGGCAGTCTCGGTGAAGAAGCCAGATGAACGATGTAAATAGCTGACTACACCCAACCGAGATCCCTACCAAGAACCATACCAAGGAACCTAAATTACTGTTAAACCCAGACTTCCCCGGAGAAGACATGTTTTTTACACATGTTGCTTTGGTTCAATCTCGTGCATCCGATGAACTTACTCCAGGGGCCCTAAAGTACTGTAAAAAATCAGATTTTCCCGGAGAAGATGTGTGTCTTACACCTGGTGCATTGGTTCAATCTCGTGTCTTCGAGGAAAGTACTCCAGGGACCCTAAATTACTGTAAAACCCAGACTTCCCCGGAAAAGACGTGTTTTTTAAACCTGGTTTCAATCTCGCGTCTTCGAAGAACTTACTCCAGGGACCTTAAAGTACTGTAAAAAATTAGATTTCCCGAAGAAGATGTATTTCTTAAACCTGGGCATTGCTTCAATCTCGTGCCCTCGAGGAACCCACTCCAGGAACCGTAAAATACTGTAAAAACCAGACTTCCCCCAAGAAGATGTGTTTTTTAAATCTGGAGCATTGGCTGGAACTCGTATCCTCGAGCAATCTACTCTAAGCCCACTCTAAGGTCTGGTTTTTACAGTGTAAAAACCAGACCTCTTTGGAGAAAATGTGTTTTTTACACCTGGGGCATTGATTCAATCTCGTGTCCTCAAGGTACCTACAGTAGGTTCAAGCTTTTGACATGAGTAGCATAATTTTCTCGGGGAAGATGTTGCTCGCATACCTGGTGAAAGGCTGTGATGTCCAAAGTGTGATTTCCGCGATCGCAGTTCATCACTTTTTAGAGCTTTCACATTTATTGTCACAAAGAGCTATATTTGCATAATTGATTGATGGTTAAATTGCCCATTAGCGCAAATAATTTAAAAAAAGTTATACATATTGCGCATGTAAACACTCGCCTTTTCACTTGTAAGGACTAATATGTCGGGTTATCGTAAGAAGCAATGACAGTTACTCTGAACTCACGGTAATATTCTCTGTTTACCCATCAGAGCAGTTAATATCAGATAGGTTACTCCTACCATAGGCAATATTTATATTCCACATATACCAGCCAGTAAAGATACGAAATTACCTGCAACAAAATTTACTCCTAGTTTTTTCTGTGTAATTACCTAGTCTCCGCATTCAATAAATTTTTTCCGCTACACCTTCCTAACAACTTCAATAAAGCTGCCCCCTGGATCACATCCGAGATTAAAAATCTGATGAGGGAACGTGATTGTAGGCGCCGACTTGTAAAAAGAACAAAAAGAAGTATAATCGAAGCTCGATTTCGTAAACTAAGGAACCTAGATCAAACTAAGATTAAAGATGTGTTCAGTCAATACATATATAATGAGATTGCACATGAAGACAAAAAAGAGGACATTTGGCATCTCCTTATAGGCTTACACCTAATCCCGCCCAACCTCGAATCTATATCTTGAGCTTGCGTTAAGGCGCTTCGTCAGGCTTGATTTTTAGCCCATGTATTCGTTTTGACATGAATCCCGCTAAACGGATGAATTGTTCGATGTAATATTTGAACCACATAATCTCGAGGGCATAGTGCCTAACCTATGAGTACCTTTTTTCCGAAAAATGGTCTTGTTTTCTTTTTTTTCTAATTAATCGAAAATGTGGTTCATTTCTGCTCCTGTAAACGAGCAATCCGCCACCGGGAAAGTACCCCCGTTGAAATGAAAGCAGGCGCTTTGAATCTCAAAAGGAATCCATCCTAATTCACTGTGACGGCTTTTCGAGGATGCTGAACCCAGGGGGTCGCTGGTAAATCATTCACCCTTTCCATTGTTGCATCCTGACATGATTCGAGCCGCTTGAACGAAATTGATAATTATTAAAATATGCATAAATTGAATTTTTATATGCTGCATTAGGTTCATTACGTAATTACGA
This sequence comes from Andricus quercusramuli, assembly GCA_932178445.1. NCBI lineage: Eukaryota > Metazoa > Arthropoda > Insecta > Hymenoptera > Cynipidae > Andricus > Andricus quercusramuli. The sequence goes on along the minus strand of CAKNXH010064366.1, from coordinate 50,145 downwards.
GATGACTAAAAAACGGTAGGAAAAAATCAGTTCACCTGTTCAATTTCTGTTGGGGGTTTTGGTAATGTTGCATTTTATTCGAGATTACCTTCAACATTGCGATATTTATCGATTTTCCAAATCCTTTTTTCTTTTCTCGTTTCAAATTATATCATCTGCAAATTTCATCAGCTAATTAAAATTTCATCATTCCGTGTTTTGTGCAATTTTGAATTCTATTTTCAAAATGGATGCGCTTAAAGTCGCCTTGAGCAGATGTAAATGTTGTTTTTTTTTTTAATTTTTAACGCTTCAAAAAAAAAAACTTTTGCAATTACTCTGTGACCTCCTTAGGGCAATTTTAACGTAGAATCCGAATGGCAACAATTTAAATGTTCATCTTGTTGTTGTTTAGTTTTTTCTAAGATAGAGAAAGGATACTATGGGTATACTATAAAGATACGCTGTAGCGTACCCGTTCCGTTCATTCCATCTGCAAGGGAACTCCGTCAGAAAAAAAAGCAGAACATTTTTTTGAAACCGTGGGAAACATTATGAAAGTTCGCGTCAAATGACTCTCAGGTCAGATATTTTTGACATTTTGGAGTGGATATATGGGGCATTATCTACTAAGTGATACCACCTGAAAATCGAAAGTACTCAGACCATGTGTAAATTTACAAATATTCTAGCGTAGTTATAGGGGCCCTACATTTCAACTTTTGGATATGCAGGCTGGAATCGAAGTGTGGAATATTCAGATTGGACTTCCTCGATTTCTTTGAAATCGCTTTTTAAGTATTGACTAAAATGGGGAAGACTTCTGTTTTGAAGATATATGCATTGATGAGAGCAGGCGCACCCAACGCGGCGCATGGTGTTTTGCTGCTATTGAGTTTTCACAAGAATTTTTGTGTTTATATAGGATTTGTCTGTAACTCGTTTTTTTACTTGATCACAGTTTTTAAAGTCTACAATTTTTTGTGATAGCATGTGCTTCAAGGTACTGAGAATTACAAAAAGAAAAAAAGCTGCGGAACTAACGTGTGGCGTAAATAAGCAACACGGGAATTCTAGAATGATCTAAAATGTGTATCTCCTCCTACAATTCGCTTTCTCACTCTTCCCATATTAATTTCTTGATCTGTGGTGGTATTACGAGTGGCTGATGGTAGCTCTAAGGAAGCCTCCAGAGGCGACTATTGTCACCGTCAACGCTCGCGGCCGCTGTGTAAGTAGAACAGCGGTAAAAGACGAACTCCAATTTACACCATCCTCTTAATTTTGAGCCAATCATAACATAATCGGAAAAGATTTAAAACATCGTATTCAACTATTTTATAACATCCTCATCTCATTACGCCCTTGACATAGTCTTTGGCTTATCACGAAATACCGGGTTCACCCGAAAAAAGAAGTTAAAAATAATAACCACAACGTGTCCTACCATGAAACTGACAGAGTTTGTATAACACATTTAGACCTTCATCTGAAAAAATATTAAATAAACTATAAATTAAATATTTTTCAAAATGCGATTTTCCTTTTTTTGGGTTTCCGAAAAATTCTAAAACTTTTTTTTCTGGAATTCTGTACCGACTCTTGCAAATGCTTATTTCTTTAGGACGTAGAGTTTCCCTTTTTTGGCTAACATAGGCTCTTGAAGGGGAAGAAGTTGATTTTTTCAAGACTATTCAGAAAAAATACGGTAGTGTTAAAGTTTGCCAAAAATAAATAACAATTTTTTATTTCGCAAAATCAAGGCTATATTTTCATACTAAATACATTCTAGGTATAAAACGCATAAAAAAAAGCCAGGAAACGTTTATAAAAGTTTTTACGGTTTCCTCAGATAGGACGAAAAATGTCCTAAACTGTCTGAGTTGAGTTCCAGTCGGTTATAACCACTCTCGGCCCGGCCAGTTCGCCACGCCGCTTGCCTCCTTTGTTGAGGCAGGACCAGGGTCTGAGAGTAAAACGTTTTGATCACTTTAAGTTCTGAACCCAGAGCCGGCGAAAAAAGAATCGTTAGATTTAACTCTTCTGGAGATCAGAAAAGATGTACTGCAGGGAAAAAGTGACCCCATCCTGGGTGGGGCCTCCTTCTGAAGCACTCAGGAACGGATGGGCTGTGGCAGCAGCCGGTCAGCGTTTGACTCCCGAGGAGATCAGGTACGGATGATCGATCCTTTAGTTTGTGTACTGATGAAAAAAGTACCCGCGATCGAATCTTTGAAAGATCTAAACCTACAGACTGCCAGAAGGTTTTACTCCTGATGAGAACTCAACCAAAGAGGCTTTCAAACGATCCCGAAGAGATTGGACTGCAATCCGAACGAGTTAGGTTTAAAACCTAGTTTCAGCTCTATGGAGTTTTACTCTCAGTCTATGCAATATAATTTTCTCAAGTCTGAGTTTCTGATTTTAAAATCTGTATAAAAGGTACTTCAATGTAATTTAGCAATTTCCGAATAATGCAAAATTATATTGTACGCATGTTCAAAACATAACTATATATTATTATTTATTAATAACACAATAATACAGAAATTTATTAATAATTACAGAATATATTAATAAATTGGTAAATTCTTGAATCATTATTATTCAAATACAATTGCAATTGAATGAAAATTTCTTAATATTGATATAAATATTGAACAATGTAAAAGTGACTAACATTCATGAATGTCAATGAAATTTAGTACATCTTAAATATTGACCCATAATGATGGATGCCAGTCATAAGCCTGAATTATTAAGACATATAATTCTACAAATAAATAAATCACAGGAATCAACTTCATAACATTTTGTTCTATTATTTTTGAAAAGAATTGTGCAGTTTCATTCAAGTTCACGAGTTATAATACAAAATATCGTCGAAATTTTTGGTTCAAGACAAACTGTAACAAACTGTTAGAACATATTCCTACACCCCCCCCCCCCTCACTCTTTCCGTACGTAATTTTTTGTTTCCAAAAATTCTTTACTAGTTATTGCTAGTAGAATAGGGCAGGGTGTCCGAGAACTTGATTTTCAAAATTCCCTTAGTTTTCCTTGTTGAATTTTTCATTGTCCTTCATCATTAATATTCAAATAGAAGCGTTTTAATCTTCAAATACTTTTAACCTGGAACATTTTATGAACGGAATAAATCAGTATTGCAGATACAAATATAAAATTTTCAAATTTATTAATTTATTTTAAACAAAAAAATGTCTTTTCTACTATAAAAGATGGCTTTTTAACAAAATACTTGAATTTCTTACATAATCGTTGAATTTTTAACCTAAAAATATAAATTCTCCACAAAAAGTGTCATAGTTTATATTTCATTAAAAAAACATGAAATTCATTTTTAAACAAGTTTTTTAAAACCAAAAAGAAGAATTTTCAACAAATAAAGATTTTTCACTAGAGAAAAAAAATTTTACCTGAATTGTTGAACCTTCAAGCCAAAAGACAAATTTTCGATACAAAAATGGAATTTACTAACAAAAAATATGACTTCAGCAAAAAATTACTTTTTCAACGAAACTGGTGCATTTTTACCTAACAAAAATGAAATTTTAAACCAAGAAAAGTATTTATTTTTTACCAAAACCGGATAATTTTCAACTTGAAAATATTGATTTTTTGGGGTTGAAATATGGCGGCATTCCCGCTGGTCACGCTTTGTGTCGCGCCGAATAATTTCGCAACTAATCTATTTTTCTGACTAAATTCCGATCTGATTTTTGTCATGCAAGGTACAGGAGTGTCGATCTCGCGAGTGCTTCGTTGGTGCAAATGGATTTCATCTGTTTCGGTGTGAAAACCGTGTTTGATGCGGAGTGTTCTTAGTGCTTCTCCATACTATCTGTCCAGTAAACATCAGGCGCTCACTTATAATCAGCTGACTGTAAACTGTCGTATCGTGAGATGGGGCAATCCGGGATGGCAGCTTCACACGTTGAGCGTTTAGAAGCTGTCCTGACCTCCATAAAAGAGGATACGTCGGCAACTAAGGCCGATATGACTACGCTGAAGGGTGCGGTGGAGCAAATTAACAATGATCTTTTGATCCTGAAAGGAGAGGCGGAGGCCTTGAAGTTTCGAAACTAGGAGCTTAAGAGGAGAAACGCCGCTCTGGAAGACGATGTTCATTTACTTACGGAGGACGTTCTTCACCTCCGAAGAGATGCATGCGCAAAAAATGTAATAATGCACAAGCTCAAGGACACTGAACCTATCAACAAAGACCTTACGCGGTCCGTTTGGGGGATATTTTCCGAGGCAAAGGTGGAGTCGGTTGTGGTGGAATCAGCCAGCCGTTCAGGAAGAAACCCAGGCTCTAGACCAGTCCTCATCAAGCTAGGCTCGCCAACGCATAGGCCTCGTGTTTTTGAAAGGGCTAAAGACTTTTCGAGTATGGGGTTTTCGGTGACAAGCGACAGGTCAAAGATGGAGAGACAATTGCGAAACCCTTTATGGGGAACGAAGAGGAAACTGTCGGAGCAAGGGTACGATGTCTCAATCAGGGGGAAGGATTTATTCTGCAATGGAAAAACCCTATTAAGGACGACATTCACTCCATGGGCACAGGCTCTCCTCCTAGTTCGACGGAGACATTTCTTGTCGCGAAGAACACTGTCAGGAGACAGAGAAGAAGACTGCCGATAGGAGATGGGTCTGGGTCTAATTCAGCATCCTCAACTGGGGAAAGTCAACGGACCAGGACTGGCTCAATTACCGACTTTCTCTCCGGAAATCAGAATTCCGATGACCCGCCCTCGTCTAGTCAAGACAAGAAATCGACACCCCGCAGAGACACCAGAAACTCTCGCAAGAAGAGCGAATGACACTATCGTAGGGGCGGGAGAAGACATTCGGATTGTCTTCTGGAACTCTCATGGATTCGCTAACCTGGGAGACATTTGAACGGCTATCTTGGACAGCGATATTCTCTGCGTCTGTGAAACGTGGCTCCTGACGGCTCCTGTAACCCTTCCCTCCTGGCTTCCTCATCATGAATGCTTGTCGGCACGTGCAACAAAAGTGAGTAGATTTGGTAGAGCAAGTGGTGGCTTAGTCATATTTGTAAACCGATTTGCCTGCGAAGTCCTTGATATATCCCCTGAGTGGATCTTTATAAAGTGCGCTTTTTCTCTATTACGATTTATAGTCGGCTCGATATATTTTGCTCCGGGGCTGGACAGAGAGTCAATTTGCGAAAGTTTGGATTGAGTCCTTGCGCGGCTGGAGAAATCATATCCTCCTATCCCCGTGATTCTGGGTGGGGATTTTAACGCGTGTATTGGTAATCTAAACCAGGTGCCTTATGAAGCCTTTCCGGAGGGGGTAAATGCATTTGCGGAAAGATCCGTGTTGGATCGTGACGTGTGTAGAAGGGGTCTTGCTTTGGTTGAATGTTTTGAAGTGCATAGCTTTGCTTTCCTCAACGGCAGATTCGGTGGTGATTGGCCGGCAAGCTACACTCGCCTATCCAGCGGGAGTGGGAGTACTATTGATCTCGCAGCGTGCGCTCTTACTTCAATCAATGTAATTAAAGATTTTGAAGTTATTCCTATTGCTACTCGCTCCGACCATCTTCCGCTCTGCGTAGAAGTGTTAAATGTACGAATGGGTGGTAGGGAGGGGGTTGTTGAAGCGAGGAATACGAGTGCGAATGCGAAACTGATATGGAGAGAGGCTAGGAGGGAGTTATTTCTTAATACGAGGAGTGTTCAAAAAGTAAGTTTCCCTAGTCTGCCGTTTTGCCCAAGCGCCATCTAGCGAGCTGGGACCGAGCATAGTTTCAGTTTAGGATATACCGATAAGAGCGGAACCGGTCTTAGCTGCCGAAAAATTTTTTTTCATCAGTACCGGCTCGGAAACCATGGAGCTACCTGTGAAAAACGTGTCTACTTCTGAGTTGCGTGCAGTTATTCGCTTTCTAACTGCAAGAGGGCTTAATGGCAACGAAATTCACACTGAATTAGTGCATATTTATGGTGACAAATGCATGAGTGTGCAAATGGTGCGTCGGTGGCTTACATATTTTGTCGAGGAACGCGGAGAAGTTCATGATGAGCAGCGCGCAGGCAGGCCAAAAACCGCCATCACAGATGACGCAGTCACAGAAGTAAAAAAAATGGTTTTGGCGGATAAAAAAAATTTTTGATCACCCACCCTACTCTCCAGATCTCGCACCAAGTGACTTTTTTCTTTTTCCTAAGTTAAAGGAAAGTTTTGGTGGCCATCACTTCAATTCAAATGATGAAGTGAAAGACTTTGTTAAATTATTCTTTAAAAAACAGGGCACGGATTTTTATAAATAAGGTTTGTCAAAGCTTGAGAACAGATATAAAAAACGTATTGAAGTCCAAGGGGGCTATGTAGAAAAATAGTTTATAAGTCAAACAATAGATACATATGTTACTTTAACCTAAAAATTGTGTTTTGCTTTTTTCCCGGAGCAGGGAAACTTACTTTTTAAACACCCCTCGTAGTCTGTCGCTCTCTGATCCACACTCTTGGAATACGGTCTTGGTGCATGCAATGAATGAGAATCTCATATGCTCTATCAAGGAAGCGGCGTCGAGAGCGGGAATGATTGCTAGGTCTTCTTTCTCTTTTGTGGGGAAGAAACCGTGGTATGACTGGTCCTGCCTTAATAGTAGAAAAAAGGTAGAAAAAGCCTAAATATTTGTAAAGTGTCAGGGTTAGCGCAAGAGGACATGCTTAAATATAATTCAGATAAAAGGGCGTATATATCTCTTATGGATACAAACATGGCAAACTACGAGCAGGCTCTCCAGAATACTCTGGAAGCAGCCAGAGGTTCTGCAGAATTCTGGAGGGCAGTCCACTTTTTTAAGATCAGGTTTGCGTATGAAAATTGTATCGACCTGCAAACGTGGCGAGACATCGCGAACTCGTTGTACCCTCCTAAACTTGGACTTGACCTTGCTTGTTCCGTAAATACACATCCTCTCCTGGATCGGTCGATTTCCAAACATGAAATAATTGCTGCCATTCGAAAATGTAAAGCAGGGAAAGCTCCAGGTGAGGATGGCATTTCTGCGGAATTTTATAAAGCGCTTCCCGATTTAGGAGTGGATTACCTTGAATGTTTGTTCAGGAGGGTCTGGCAGAATGAAGAGGTCCCATCAGATTGGGCAAATATTCTTACGTGCATGCTTTTTAAAAAGGGTGACAAAAAAGATCCAGCCTCATATAGAGACATTGCGCTAGTGAACTTTATTGCTAAAATATTCACGCGGATCCTCCTGGACAGATTGGTGGCGTGGATGAATGAGTGTCAGTGTCTGCCGGAATTTCAGGTGGGTTTCAGGGCGGCCAGAGGTTGTATGTACCATATTTTTGTTTTAAGATCCATCGTACAGATCCATCTTTCCACTCCTGGTCGTAAGGTTTTTGCCTGTTTTATTGATTTCAGGAGAGCCTTCCCCTCAGTCAACCATGATCTGCTCGGGCGAAAACTATTGACCCTAGGTGTCAGCACAAAATTTATTAGGGTAATGAAAAGTCTCTATGACGCAGCTAGGATGTCCAATCGCACTCCAGAGGGCACCACGTCCCCAGTTGACGTGGAATGCGGAGTCCTTCAAGGTGAGCTTCTTAGCCCCATTTTCTTCATCTTGACAATCGGGGATTTGGAAAGTTTGTTGCTGTGTCGTGGCCTCAGGGGAATTTCAATTGACCACCTGATCGAGGTTATCCTTTTGGCATATGCTGATGATATAGTTGTACTTGCTGACAATAGGATTGACCTCCAGAGAAAAATTAATGCTATTGCTGAATATTGTAGATTGAATAACCTGGAAGTCAATACATCTAAGACCAAGACTATCGTTTTTCACAGGGGCAGACCTCCGTTGATACCAAATTTTACGTTTGAGGGCACCCAATTGGAGATGGTCCGGGAATATTCCTACCTAGGCAAGCTTTTTGGAAGTTCGGGTACCTTTTCTTTGGCTTTTTCCGAAAGGGTTACTGCCGCTAAGTCAGCCGTGGGTTCATCTTTGCATGTCCTTCGAGCCTCGAAGTCGGAATCTTGGCGCTCTAAACTAATTTTATTTCAGAGCCTTATATCAAGCGTCCTTTTTCACGTCATAGGGATCTGGGGTTTGAGGTACTGTAAGGAGGTAGAGGTAATCCAAACTACTTTCTTCAAGAGAGTTCTGGGCCTACCTTTACAGACTTCAGGTTACGTGTTGAGATTGGAACTAGGCCGTGTTCCACTAGCATACAACATATTAAAGATGGCCTTAAATTGGCTAGAGTAGGTTTTGGGTATGGGTGAAGAGAGGTTTCCTAAGGTCTGTTTGAAACGACCACAGGTCCTTGCGGACTCAGGTAGGGCAGTTCCCAAGCTCAATTGAGTCATGCAGCTAAACATCTCATCACGTTGTGTGAAATGGATGCTTTATGGCCCGGCTTGAACTTGGTAAGCTTACAGAGCAATAAGGATATAATCCTCGCGAAATTCGAGGCCTATCTTAGAGATGCAGATCTGTATAGGCTGAGTCAGACATCCTCTCTTCAGGTGCTGCCTCACCTATGGATTGCTCCCATGGGACAGCGAAATTTTTATGGCGGGATACCGTTTAGATACGTTAGACTTCTTGCCCAGGTGCGTCTTATGGGAGACGTGAGGGGTAGATTCACATTGGGGGATCTTTCTTTTGGGTACACTAGGGGGTAACTCTGCAGAATCTGCAACTTGGGAGTGGAAGAGAATCTGTTTCATTTGTTGGCAGAATGCCCTATGTATAGGGATGTCAGAAAGGATTGTCTCGATTCCGCGTTTAGTCTGGCAGCCTCTGGTCCATTCTGGATTGCGCTTCTGAAGTCCCCGGATAAAAAAGAATCACTGCGTTTCGCTAAATGCTTGTCCAGTGTGCTGAAAGTTAGGGCTTTTATAATGTCTCCGTAGTGTAAATTGTGTAGATTATGTTAATAGTGTAATAGAGTCGCTTATCGTTTAATTCAACTCCTTTGTCCAGGTCTTTTGACCTAAACAAATATCGCAGCTAGCATTAGGTATTATGTATGTATCATTGAAGCTGTCCTTAAACAAATGAATAAATAAATAAAATAATTTGAAAATATTAATTTTCCACGAAATAGTTGAACTTTCAACCAAAGAGATGAATTTTCAACGAAAAATGTATTACAAAGTGATTCAACCAAATCTTTCGAATGAAATTGTTGAATACTCAAGCAAAGGAGAATAATTTTTAACCGAAAAGTTGCATTTTCATTAAAAATAAAGAAATTTCTATTTATGCAGACGAACTCATGAATCAAAAAGATAAATTGAGGGAAAAAAGGAGAATTTCATGTTAAAAAGAATATTAGTTGACTTTTCAGGATCAAAATATGAATTTTCAACCAAGAAAGAAGTTTCGATGAAAAAAAATGATTTTTCAATTCGAAAAGACGAATTCTTACCCAAAAAGGATGACTCTTTCACAAAATTGTTGAATTCTCTACCCAATAGGTGCATTGTTATCCCAAAAAGATGAAATTTCTTTCAAAACAGATGCATTTTTATTGAAAAAGAAGATAAATTTCAAAAGAACAGTTCATTTTTCATCTAGAAAAGATTTCAGTTGACTTTTGAAAATCAAAATATGAATTTTTCAACCAAAAATAGGTGTCTACGGAAGAAACTGAATTTTTTCTTTAAAAAGACGAATTTTTGCAACCAAAAGAAATGAATTTTTAACGAAACAGTTCAATTCTGTACCGAGAAGTTGAATTTTTATCAAAGAAAAATGAAATTTTTATTTAGGCAGATGAATTTTTAATAAAAAGGACAATTTTTTTGAATTAAACTTTCACCCAAAAAAGCTTTCATTTCATCATTAATACCAAAATATGAATTTTTTAGCAAAACGTTAATTTTCTAAGAAATAGTTCAATTTTCAAACAAAAGGTCGAAATTTCAACCAAAAGTATGAATTTTTAACAAAATAGTTTTATTTTCAACCAAACAGTTGCGATTTCATTCAGGAATGGTGAAATTTCTCTCAAAACAGACAAACTTCTAATTTGAAAAAAAAAAAACTTTTCAAAAAATAATTGAATTGTCATCAAGCAAAGATTTGAGTTCTCTTTTCAACACTAAAATATCATATTTAACCAAAAAATAAATTTTCTACAAAATAGTTAAATTTTTAACAAAACAGCAGAATTTCAACCGAAAAGTATAACTTTTCAACAAAATTGCTGAAGTTTAAACCAAACAGTTGCATTTTTATCCAAGAAAGATGTAATTTCTGCTGAAGCAGGTGAATTTTTAAATCAGAAAAACAAGTTTGTAAAAACAAGTTGCATTTTTAATCGAACAATTACATTTTCGTTCCAGAAAGATGAAACATTTCTTTTACAAAAGGTGAATTGAAGAAAAAGCTTAAAATAGTGGTTCAATTTTTATCCAAAAAAGATTCCAGTTCACTTTCTAACACCAAAATAAGAATCGTAAACTATAACTTTAACAAAAAGTAGGAGTTTTTAGCAAGATTGTTCAATTTTCAACCGAGCAGTTGCATTTTCATCCAAGAAAAATGAAAAGTGTACTGAAAAAGGTGAATTCTCAAATCAATAAGATTTCAGTTGAATTATCAGCATCAAAATATGAATTTTGAACCAAATGTTACCAATATATGGAAAGAGTTTAATTTTTACACCAAAGAGACGAATTTTTAACAAGATAGTAGAATGTGCAAAAAATTATGTCTTGTTAAGAACATTGTTAAATTTTAACCAAACAATAAAATTTGGAACTAAGAAGATAATCGTCAGAAGAAAGATGTTGCGAATTTTCAAAAATTAAGTTCATGAGTAAAGGACCCCCTGCCTCCCTTTCGTAACAAATCGTATCAAAATGTCCTCCGCCCCGTAGCTATTACGTTGTAAAAACATAATGAAGACACTAAATTGTTGAAAAGTATGAAACTGGCCTTAAAATTTTGGAATATTGTTCGAAAAACGGAATAGTACCTGAAAATATTAGAATCTGTCAAACAATGACAAAATAAATATTGTTTGAAGATTTAACAGTATTCTCAGAAAACAAAGCAATATAATTGAAAACATTTGAATCTTTTCAGAATTGGGCCATATTAAATGTTCCTGCTTTCTCTAGGCAATCTGTATGCTCCAAGACATATGAATTATTTCAATAATTGTTCTATTATTTAAACATTCATTTTGCGACTTATGTACCGAGAGGAAGAAAATATTTCAACAAATGTAAATTATGTACACAGGTGCAAATTAGTTAACAAAGTAGGTATTCGTGAAATGTTGATGAATGATGATTTATAAAGAAAATAAATAAAAATGCATTAAACAACAATAATTCGAATTAGTCACTATTTATCACGATTCGCAAAAATATTGCGTGTGGCACCATCCAGTACAGTTTGTTTTCCGAAAGATGCTTTACAAGAGGTAGATTTTGACTCACTAAGAGATCGATCTCCTGAGAACAGTATGAGGGTTTTAGCTCTCAGGATTGGGCTCCCTAAAGGTTTTAAACCTACAGAGATTCAAGAAGGCCGATCTTTCCAGTCCTTCGATCCTTGGCTAATCCCATCCATACCGGAGTGGGGGCAGAGTTCGTTCAGTGGAAACGTGCTCTTCTGAAGATTCGTTCCCGGGACCTACGCGCCTGCGTGAATCTTTTCCCAAATTGTTTGCGGAGGGAAACCTCCAACACGGAGGGATTCGATGATGCCTCATCGACGCTACAGTTCTCCCACAGAGTATATCTCTTAAAGAGTGCATTTACGGGCTCACTTTTGGCTTGCTCGGGATTCACTCTCAGTCCCTGCGCAGGACTGAATAGGCTACAAATGGAGGTAGCACTTAGTAGTAGAGTAGAGGAAGTTCTGGAACATTTTTTACCGTACGATTAACAAACTTGCATTTAGAGCGCACAAGGCTGTGAGATTGGTTTCGCTCCTTGTGGTGACTGACGAGTTGGGGTGATGAAGTATCCAATTCTCAATATCAATACTGAAAATTAATACTTGAATCCGGAAATTACAGTTTTTTCCTTAAAAAATATGGATGGCGATAAGATATCTGACGTCACTGTGGGAACTGCGATTATATGTATTTCAATTTCGAATATTCTTTTCAGTCTAAAGCTTATAACTTTGCAGCTTTCACTTCTCTCGACCCACGATACCCAGGTACAAGGGCTCTCGCTTGGCGGCAGGGAGAATCGCCACCAAGAGATGACTCACTGCCGACCTCTCCTCCTTAGCCCTGGGTACCGAGAGGTATCTAGCTTTCTATAGAATTTTCAGTAATCACCCGAATGTCGCCTTGTACGGAACAATCTCGCGTCAATATTCAGCATCCGATTTTTGTAATTTTATGAATAAATTAAGTCTTTTTACCGAACTTATAGTCTACTATTATTAATGACAGTCACCTGTCCCACATAATTGATGACCCCGACGTGATTTTGTCGTGAAAAAACTAAAAACTGTGTGCAGTGAAGTGACGCTAACTTGACGCTACTCCGACGCCACGAACAGCATAAGACTAAGTGCAGTGTTTCAAGTGAGTGACTACGCAGTGAATACAAGACTAAGTGCAGTGTTTCAGGTGACTAATTGAACAGTGAATATCAAGGACTTTTGTTTTTTATCAGTGACTGTATTTTGCCTGTGACTACAAAAATGTCGGTCACTGAGCAAGAAACCAGGATCGACGCTGTCGCAGTCAGAGTCAAGATTCCTCCCTTCTATCCTGAAAGACAAAGCAAAATATAATCATGTTCTCACAAATTTGGAACCGCGCTACGCGAAGGAAGTGCATGACATTATCCGCAATCCGCCTGCCACAGACCGTTATATTAATATAAAAAATGAACTTATCCGTCGGTTGGGTGCTTCTCAAGAGCAGAAAACACGACTACTCTTGGAACATGGAGAACTTGGAGACCGCAAGCCATCACAATTCTTGCGTCACCTCCAAAACCTCGCGGGTTCCACGGTCCCGGAAAATTTAGTACGCTCGCTTTGGATCGGTCGTCTTCCTAGCACCATGCAAGCGATCCTAGCTATACAAGCCAACGCAAGTCTCGCGACCGTAGCTGAATTAGCCGACGCTATCCGCGAAACAAGCCATTCGAAACAAATCGCCGAAGCATCCGCGTCCTCTTACGATAGCATGATACAGGGTCTTCGTAACGAGATACTGGACCTACGTCGAGAACTCTCAAGCGGATCCGCGCGCAACCCCGGCACAAATTGTTCCGCGCGCTCGGGCCGAGCCCGATCACGATCACGTTCACGTTCGAGGCAACAGAAATACCAGGACGACGGGATGTGCTGGTACCACGCGCGGTTCGGTACCAAAGCGAAGAAATGTGACAAACCGTGTACCTTCAAGCAGGGAAACGATCAGGGCAGTCGCTAGAGGCGGTCGGCGATCCTAGCCCGTATTCGCGCCGCCTTTTTATGACAAATCGCGACACACAAGAACAGTTTCTGATCGACACCGGTGCAGACTTGTGTGTATACCCGCGATCGCGAGTGCGCGGATTACTACGGAAAACGTCGTACGATCTATATGCCGCGAACGGATCCACCGTGTCGACGTACGGTTTCTTAACTCTAACTCCCAATTTTGACCTACGTCGTGATTTTACGTGGCGCTTTGTGATCGCGGACGTTAAGAAACCCATCATCGGAGCAGATTTTCTTGCACACTTTGGACTGTGGGTGGACGTCGGCAATTCTCGGCTCATCGATGGTGCGACATTATTAACGTCCGAGGGCCGCACTGTCAAGGGTTCTGTGGACAGCATCAAAGCTGTCAAGGAAATCGCAACCGGTTCATCGCGATTACACGACCTTTTATCGCGTTACCCGGAGATTACGCGACCTCAGGGATCACCGGTGGCCCGAAAACATAAAGTGTGTCACCATATACGAACCACATCCAGACCACCAGTCGCAAACAGGGCTCGTCGATTAGATGGCTTGAAATACAAAGAGGCCAAAAAAGTATTCGACGGAATGATACGCATCGGCTCAGCGCGGCCGTCGGAAAGCAGTTGGGCCTCTCCTTTACACATGGACCCAAAGTCGTCCGGAGAATGGTGACCTTGTGGCGATTATCGCGGGCTGAACGCGAGAACAATACCTGACCGATACCCTGTGCCTCACATCGAGGATTTCGCGCATAACCTTCACCACAAAAAATTTTTCTCCAAAATCGATTTAGTGCGCCTGTTCAATCAAATTCCCGTCGCGCCCGAGGACATCGAAAAAACCGCAGTGATAAGACCATTCGGCTTATTCGAATTTCCGTACATGCCTTACGGACTGCGGAACGCGGGACAGATTTTTCAACGCTTTATTGACGAAGTCGTACGTGGTCTCGATCACTGCTTCGTCTACATCGATGATTTTCTCGTCGTATCAGCTACTGAAGAGGAGCATTTCCAGCATCTGGAAGAACTCTTTCGTCGGTTTAAGGAAAACGGCATTTTGATTAACTCCGCAAAATCTACCTTCAGCGTTCCGGAAGTCGATTTTCTCGGACACAAAATTTCCAGTGGCGGAATCGAGCCATTGCCAGAAAGGATTGTTGCCCTAAAAAAATTCCCGCAACCCAAAACGATCAAGGAACTTAGGAGATTCTTGGGCTCGATGAATTTTTATAGACGTTTCATCCCGAAGGCAGCAAGCACCCAGGCAGCTCTCAATGACTTGCTAAAAGGCAACGTAAAAGGGTCAACACTGTTACAGCGGACCGAGGAAGCAGAACGAGCTTTCGAAGCTTGCAAGGAAGCTTTAGGAAAAGCTGCCCTTCTCGCAGCCCCGCGAATCTTCACCATCCATCTTAACGGATCACAAGCCTTTAATTTTTGCATTTAAGCAAAAACCAGAAAAGTGCTCTCCACGACAATTCCGGCACTTGGATTTTATCGCCCAGTTTACAACGGATATCCAGTATATTAAAGGAATAGAGAACGTCGTCGCGGACGCACTCTCGAGAATCGAAGAAGTCTCGACTGGCATAGACTTCGAAGCTCTCGTGAAATCACAAACCGAAGACGAGGAACTTGGTAATATCTTACGAGGAGACACCGTTCTACAACTGAAGAAAATTCCAATTCCCGAAACGAACGTGTCCGTATACTGTGACGTTTCCACACAAGCAGCTCGACCATCCATAACTGCTCCTTTCCGCCGAGCAGCCTTCAAATCCATGCACAACCTTGCACACCCTGGAATACGAGCAACAATCAAGCTCATGTCCCAGCGCTTCGTCTGGCCATCCATGAAAAAGGATTGTCGAGAATGAGCGCGTGGTTGCATGCAATGCCAGCGAGCAAGAATAACTCGACACGTTGTATCTCCGACAGGAAAATTTCCATTACCATCATCCCGGTTCGAACACGTGCACATTGACCTAGTAGGCAAACTTCCCTATTCTCACGGATACGCCTACTGTCTCACGTGCGTTGACAGGTACACTCGCTGGCCAGAAGCTATTCCAGTAGAGAACATCGAAGCAAAAACTGTCATAGGATGGATCGCAAGATTTGGAGTTCCTCTTCGCATCACAACCGACCAGGGAAGGCAGTTCGAGTCGCAACTTTTCAAAGAACTCAACATCCTTATTGGAACTCATCATTTCAGGACAACAGCATACCATTCTTCAGCGAATGGCCTAGTCGAGCGTCTACATCGTCAATTGAAAGGCGCAATAATCTGCCACGAGACAGATCAGTGGGTGGATGTACTGCCTGTAATTCTCCTAGGAATCAGATCAGCCTGGAAAGAAGACCTACAAAGTACTTCAGCAGAACTGGTCTATGGCGAGCCCCTCCGACTACCCGGGGAATTCATCGCTCCTCGAGAAGCACCTTGCATCGCATCAGACTACGTTCAAAGTCTGAGAAAACATTTCGCCACACTCAGTCCGACAAGCGGCACGCATCACAGCAGAAAGAAAATCTTCGTCTTCAAGGATCTCAAAACATGCTCACACGTTTTGATACACCACGGAGCAGCGAAAGGCGCACTACAACCGCCTTACGTAGGTCTTTACCGTGTCATCAGCCGGACTCCGAAAACATTCACGGTTCGACTTCCAGACGGGGACACTACTGTGTCAATCGATCGTCTCAAGCCGGCATACGTCATCACCGAAGATACCCAACCGAAGAAAATGACATCGGAGAAACAACGAGAAATAGACAGGCAACCAGAGGTTGAGCAACCAATCAACCAGCAAAACTCTAACTCTACACGATCGGGTAGACGAGTTCGTTTTCCTGATCGTCTACAAGGTGGTTTCTCGTGATTCCATCACTAGCAGGGGGGTGATGTGGGAACCACGATTATATGTATTTCAATTTCGAATATTCTTTTCAGTCTAAAGCTTATAACTTTGCAGCTTTCACTTCTCTCGACCCACGATACCCAGGTACAAGGGCTCTCGCTTGGCGGCAGGGAGAATCGCCACCAAGAGATGACTCACTGCCGACCTCTCCTCCCTTAGCCCTGGGTACCGAGAGGTATCTAGCTTTCTATAGAATTTTCAGTAATCACCCGAACGTCGCCTTGTACGGAACAATCACGCGTCAATATTCAGCATCCGATTTTTGTAATTTTATGAATAAATTAAGTCTTGTTACCGAACTTATAGTCTACTATTATTAATCGCAGTCACCTCTCCCACAGTCACAATATCAAGCTATTACTATCTGCTATACCCGAAATTAAAATGTTTAACCCCCAAAATAATATAATTTTTATATTAAGTGCTCATCGTAATGGTTTTTTATTATTTTTGAAATTGTCCAGATCTGCTACCATGCCAATGACTCATGGCTCCTTTTGATGCGGGCCGTGTCAGCATCATGAGTCAGATATGAAATTAAATCTTTATGCTTATGTCAATGAAGAATCGTTAGGCGTACGATGGTCAGGCTTTGTTTTTATAAGCAAATGGATTGTTTAGACAATCCACAGCTATGAATCACCCGTCTGACATAATTCCTTTGATATTTTTAACGTTAAATCAGCAGGTTTCTTTGAAATGTGTCGACAGGAAGTTGACGTCATTTTTTTTCTCAAATACAGTCAAACGTCGCACAGTAGGGGTGAAATCGGAAATCAAGGTTCAAAATGACATTTAGAACGCAATTTTGCACCGATTTTAGTTTTTTTTTCTTTTTCGAAAAACTCAGAACTAAATTCTTCAAAAAATGGTGAGAGTAGATTTTAGATTTTTTTGTTTATTTAATTTTTATTTTAATGCAAACAACGGAAAAAATGTCGATTTTTTCAATTTTATTTTTTATCTTCTAGATAAAATTTTTCGTATACGTCTCGTCCCTTGAGTTTAATGCACAAGGGTATCAGAAAGATACAAAAATGGTTAACTTGCATGTTTAATTGTTATAAACAAATTGTGATAAGAAATAATCAAGATTAGAGGTTATTCGCCTTTCAAGTATATTTCTGCCCTGCAGTCGCTAGCTTTTATCGTTAGAATGTAGCGTCGACATGAAAATTTAAGATTACTTGTTATTTGTTTAGTTTATAAACAAATTATATAAACAAATGCACATTTTGGGCAATTTTAAGCGAGAAGGAATCATTTTTTCTTCTCACCTTGCTGAAATTACATTGACAATGATTATTTCTGAAAAAAAATTTCCAACTCACCAATATTTGTTTATGTTATAAACAAATTATATAAACAAATGCACGTTTTAGGGTAATTTAGGTGAAAATAAACCGTTTTTTCTTCTGTATTTTCTGAAATTATATTGGCATTAACGTTTTCTGGGAACTTTTTTCCCACCCATCAATATTTTGTATTTTGTAAACAATTTATATAAACAAATGTACATTTTTGGTATTTTCAAGGGAAAAGAAATAATTTTTTCTTCTGACCTTGCTGAGATTACATTGCCAATGATTTTTTCTGAAAAAAAGTTTCTAACCCACCAATATTTGTTTATTTTATAAACAAATTATATACACAAATGTACATTTTTGGTGTTTTTAATCGAGAAGAAATAATTTTTTTCCTGACCTTGCTGAAATTACATTGCCAATGATTTTTTCTGGAAAAAATTCTATACCCAATCAACATTTGTTCATTCTATAAACAAATTATTTAAACAAATGCACATGTTACGCTATTTTAGGTGGAAATAAACCGTTTTGCTATTCTGACCCAGCTAAAATTATATTACCAATGCCAATAATGTTTTCTGAAAATCTTTCTACCATCCATCAATATTTGCTTATTTCGTAAACAAATTATTTAAATAAATTCACATATTTGGAGTTCATACGTTCTCAAGTTTTTAATCAGAGTGCTATATTAGCGAGTTCTTAAGCCCTCTAAACATCCAAGTTCAATAGCTCGATAGCTTCTGGATCGAGGATACTTTCTGTATGTTCCCACTTTTCTCTCAAATGTGCTAAATACGCATCAGATGAGATCAATAACTTGTGGATCAGATCAGTGTTGGTTGCATGCCGGCTGACTTTCCGCGTATGATGCTCACGAATCACTGGTATTTTTTAATATAATTTTTTCGTAAAATAGACAAATATTGATGGGTGGCAAAAAGTTTTTCAGAAAACATTATTGGCATTGGCAATATAATTTGAGCTAGGACAGAAGAAAAACGGTTTATTTTCACCTAAACTAGCCTAAGACGTGCATTTGTTTAAATAATTTGTTCATAAAATATACAAATATTGATGGTTTATGGAATTTTTTTCAAAAAAAAATCCTTGGCAATGTAATTTCAGCAAGGGCAGAAAAAAAATTATTTCTTTTCGCTCAAAAACTCCAAAAATGTACATTTGTTTACATAAATTGTTTATAAAATAAACCAATATTGATGGGTTAGAAACTTTTTTTTATAAAAGATCATTGGCAATGTAATTTCAGCAAGGTCAAAAGAAAAAATTATTTCTTTTCCCTTGAAAACACCAAAAATGTACATTTGTTTATATAAATTGTTCATAAAATAAACAATATTGATGGGTGGGAAAAAAGTTTCCAGAAAACGTTATTGCCAATATAATTACAGAAAATACAGAAGAAAAAACGGTTTATTATCACCTAAAATACCCTAAAATGTGCATTTGTTTATATAATTTGTTTATAAAATAAACAAATATTGGTGGTTTAGTAACTTTTTTTTATAAAAAATCATTAGCAATGTAATTTCAGCAAGGTCAAAAGAAAAAATTATTTCTTTTCCCTTGAAAACACCAAAAATGTACATTTGTTTATATAAATTGTTTATAAAATAAACAATATTAATGGGTGGGGAAAAAGTTTCAAAAAAACGTTATTGTCAATATAATTACAGAAAATACAGAAGAAAAAACGGTTTATTTTGACCTAAATTACCCTAAAACGTGCATTTGTTTATATAATTTGTTTATAACATAAACAAATATTGGTGGGTTGGAAATTCTATTTCAGAAAAAATCATTGGCAATGTAATTTCAGCAAGGTCAGAAGAAAAAATGATTTCTTTTCGCTTAAAATTGCCCAAAATGTGCATTTGTTTATAAAATTTGTTTATAAAATAAACAAATAACAAGTAATTTCAAATTTTCATGTCGACGCTACACTCTAACGACAAAACTAGCGATTGCAGGGCAGAAATATACTTGAAAGTCGAATAACCTCTAATGTTGATTATTTATTGACACAATTTGTTTATAACAATCAAACATGCAAGTTAACCATTTTTTTATTTTTCCGATACCCTTGTGCATTAAACTCAAGGGACGAGACGTATAAGAAAAATTTTATCTAGAAGATAAAAAATAAAATTTAAAAAATTGACATTTTTCCCGTTGTTTGCATTAACATAAAAATTAAATAAACAAAAAAATAAAAAATCTACTCTTATCATTTTTTTAAGAATTTAGTTCTGAATCACCTTACCCCACTTCAAGTGCTTATGTGCAAGGAGCGGTGCCCGTGCAGAAATTTTGATGGGGTCCTGATGGGGTTCTGGCCAGTTTGCTCTAGTTCTAGTGTGGTCCTGATATGAAAAGCTGACAAGGACCCTACAAGGAACGTCACGCTTGCACTTGAAAACGCCCCATGTAGGGCAAACTCGTCCGGCCCTTGGTTGGTTTTCTTAGATTTACCCTAGGTTGATTTTTCTTTCCCCCAATTTCGGATTGAAATTAAAACTTTATTTTCGAAAAGTACTCTGTTAGTACAGACCTAGTACTGGCTGAACTAATAATGCAAACGGAGCTAGGTACTGACCTGCATTACTGGGCCAGCACTGATGTTCATCAATGGGCCAGTACTGCAGATTAGTAGCACTCACTACTGCTACTCTCTAACGATATGACGAAAAGGTATTGAAAAAATAAATATTATTTGATTGCGAGTATTTTGACTATGAATATTAATGGTCCTGTGTAGAGTGAATACATATATTACAATTTTAAATATTATATTGCAAATAAAATTTCTAATGCTACGAGTTATCGAACTTACATCTATACCTAAATCTATTGCCTAGCAGTCGAGAGTCTGAACCATTGCGCTAAACCTACGAGTTGAAACTCGATGAAAAAGCCATCCTCAAAAGCTACAGCTCCAAATATTGAAACGCCAAATTTTAAACTCTTTTTTTCTAATCAAATATTTTTTTATTATACGACGATATGTGAATGTGAAATACATGAACTGTTAACAGGAATATCAATATAATAATTTTTAAATAAATAATTTAAGTCGATTGCAATTTTTCTTCGTGTAATATTTCGTTTTTTGGCAATTTGGACTACTTAACAACTTTCTACAATGACAGGAAATGTAATTTTTTATGAACATTAAGAATTTTTAACGACGGAACTTAGAAATTTGATCGTGAACTTTGACAATTTTTTAATAACAAGTTTCTTAAAACTTTCGTCTAAGGTTTGGTTGTTGAGTGTATTAGACCATTTTACAATGTTTAAGATTGACATAAAATGTAATTTTCTCCGAACATTTACAATTTTACATAAAGATGAAAGTTAGAGTTTTTTTCTGAAAAAAAAATAACAGGAAAAAAGTTGTTTTCGCGATAATCTCTTAGATATTCACTAATGCAATAAATGTTTAGATTATACAAGCTTTGAAGTACGCTCTAAGTCAAAATGACATTCGCATTTCGCACGCAAGGTACTATGATAAAATATAGGTTATGTTTCTGAATTCGGCGTTGCCAAGTATTCCTGTAGACTTCCCGATTTAGGGTTTTCGAAAGAAAACCCCTCCAATTCCACTAAATGAAAAATTAACATACCATCTGTATCTCAACATTATTTTATCAATTTTTAACCAGAACAGCGAGAAAATGTTTATAAGTAATCCCAGAATTCTTGTATATGGTTGCCTGATTATCGCCACACTTGATTACAATTTTTTTAATAAAAACAGAAAACCTGAAGAGGGTCTTGTCTAAACCCTACTTTAATTGGGGCTAAATAGGGCAATTTCTGCACGGGTGATTGGAAGGGGAACAATATGTCCTGATAAACGAGATTGCAAGATCCCGATAAGTGAAGATCACGATAAATGAGTGCCCGATAAACGAGGTTTGACTTTAATTGTTTTCCCTTCTCAACTCTTCTATTCTCGCTTTCGCTTACGCCTGTCTCTCTAATCTCACAAACACCCGTTCGAATTTCCAAGTTTTTCAAAACGATGCGAGCTTCATTTTTCCATCCATATCCGAACCGTCAGATCAAAAACCGGTTCGGCTCGCTTTATTCTTCTTAACTCTTCACTTCTCGCTGCCACACACGCATTTCTCTCCTCTCCCATCCACACCCGTTTGTTTTCCCAATATTTCTTATAGTCCGAGATCTCACTGCATTTCTTGGCAGATGATAATTAAGCATGATAAAAGTTACTGGAGGTGAAACTTTAGACATAGACGATGAAGGAAAAGCCCCTTTGCCAGCGCCGGTGTAGGCAAAGGTGCGATAAAAATTAATTTTTAGCGATTGTTTTTTTCGTTAAGCATCTGTCGTGTATGAGCGGAATGGAATCTACACCATATTGTAATGGGCAATTGGTGCTTTCCTCTGTATAGAAAAAACACCTGTTTTACCAGGGCTAGTAAGTTGGCCGAAATACGTGGCAAAGGCATTTGTTTGTGGAATGTATTTGCTTCTGCTGTAGTATTTCAGAAGGAAGAGTACCTAAGAAGAGTCTTTATCTTCGTTGGGGGTGAGGGCTGATGCGTGGGTGCGGTGCAGTGCGGTGCGGCGGGGAAGGTTCCTGAGAGCTTCTGTTGACCTTACGGCGTTTACTTACGGTATTTAGTTACGGTGTTTCGTCTAGTCTTGTCTAGTTCGCTGCCCACTTCACGTAAAAGTTAAAAGGGAGTGGTACATTTGTGAGAAAGGTGATGAAAAGCCAGTTAAATTCAGTGATGAATCCTTCCAGAAATTCCTCCATTTTCGAAAAAAGAACTACAATTACGGCGATCTACGTTCAAGTGAAAAATCGCGAAATGGTGATAGCTATCACAGCGTTTGCTACGGAAATGTCACAGTCTTGAAACAAAAAGACAGATATGACTTTGAAGTCTTCTTGCAAGATAATAGTAATGTTACAAAAACAATTACTATTATAATCATTTATCGTATTTATTTATTTATCGTAAATTGCAAGTGACTATTGACCCGATGTTATTGGGAACATGAAATTAAGTGACGTTTGGAAACAAGCACGATCTTCGAAGTGTAAATTAGTGTGAAGAATAACGAATTGTTGAAACAATTATTTTGAACTCGTAATTATCAAAAGAAAGTGATGTCCCCTTTATTTGTAACTATTGGCACTATAACTATCTAGAACTACTTCAAAAGTAAATGGTTAAGAAGTTCAAGTAGTTGATACTTATGTACCTAATAATCACTGTTAAGTGACTTCGCCTTATTTGAGCGGAGAAAGTTGAGAAATCAATTCATTATTTCAAATTTAAGTTTCCCGCCTTTGCATAGTGAGTGGTAATTTTAAGGTGAGTATAAAACTTAATCAAAAATTAAAATTACGGAAAATTTCTCCAGCACTTTTGAAATTTCCCTTGAATAAACATGAATAATTTACTCTTAAGAGAGTTGAAAAAGAAGGATGGAGAGGGGGGCCCGTAAAATGTTGTGGTCAGGGGGCTCTTGTTGGAATGTGGGGGCCATGGTATGAAAGAAGTGGAAAATGTGAGCAAAAACGGCAGCTCTCTAGCATCATTCAATGAGAATGTTATTACAAGGAATAATGAATTATAGTAACAATTCCATTTGCTAAGTAGAATTAATTACAACCTCATCGTAATTTGAAACTGGTATGAAAATAAATTATTTCCGTCAAATTGAATGGATTATTGTCTTCATGTTAATAAACAATTGGTAAAGTAGGCCCCGAGTGCCCACGAGCAAGGGTTTCGTAAGATATATTGAGAGGTTAATTGAAGTCTTGACAGAATCTGAGAAATAAATATTTTTGAATAGTGCAGAAAAAATTTGTTGGAAGATGAATTTCGTAAAGGAACATTTTAGTGAAAATATTTTTTTAAATAAAGAATTGTTAAATTTTTTTTTACAAAATTGTATTTTGCCAAAAAATTTTGAAACAAAAGAATTTTGGAGCAAAATTTTTGGGAACAAACTTTCTAGATCACAAGTTCTGACAAAAATGTTCGGAAAAAAATTTATGACCAAAATCGTTTGATAAAAATTTTGAAGAAAAATTTTTGAAACAATATTTTTGATAAAAACTTTTTTAACAACATTTTCGAAAAAAATTTTTGACATAAATGTTTTCATCATAATTTTTGACAAAAAAATTCTGAACAAAATTGTTGACAAAAATTTGTTGTACACAATTTGTGACAAAAATTGTCTGAACACAATTTTTGATAACAATTTATGAACACAATTTTTTACAACAATATTTCGAACCAAATTTGTGAGACTAATTTTTTTTAACACAATTAATAACAAAAATGTTTGAACACAATTTTTGACATAAACAGTTTCGGAAACGAAATTTCTTAAAGAAATGATATAATTAAAAATTGTATCTGATAAATACAAATTGAAAAAAGAAAATTTACAAAGTAATCTCTTGAAATTATTTTCCTTAAAACAAACTATTGCCGCTATGTAAATAAAAATTTAGAAAAAATTTGCAAAATTCAGAAAGACAACGTTTTTATTACCCCTAGTAGTTACTACCACACTCTAACTAAATGGTGGAAAAATTTGGAAAAAACCGCGAATTTGTAAATATATTCTATAAGAACATTGTTCATTTTTATTATATACCTTATTTCGAAAACAAATGTCAAGTTTCTTTTCTGAATAAAATTTACGAAAACGCTTCGAGTCCCATTTGTGAAAATGCTACCGTGTGCTCATAGCTGACTGTAATCGTGAGGGTTGAACTATTCGCAAGTTGTTTCCGCCTATGGCGGAGGAGTAATGGATCCTGTTACAGTTTCTGAAGAGGTCGACCATTCAGTAGCGCTATCCTGCTGTGACACCGCACTAAGACTTGCATCAACAGAACTGGTAGGAACATGCTTTGAGCTTTGAGCTTTCATTTACTTTTTGTCTTATCATGCTCGTCGATATATACAATAAGTTAACTTCAATCACCCCCTTTACGGCCCTCTGACGGGGTGCTAGCCAGGGTGGAGGGTGGCAAATGTTCATTTTCCAAAAGTGCTAATACCCTCTGCAATATGGTGTAGATTTGATTCTGCTGATACACGACAGGTGTTTAACGAAGAAATCGATCGCTGAGAATCCATTTTTATGGCACCTTTGCCTACATTGGCGCTGGCAAAGGGGCCTTTCCTTCATCGTCTTTGTCTAAGGTTCCACCTCCAGTAACTTGTATCATGCTCAATTATCACATACAAAGCAATGCAGTGGGATCTCGGACTATCAAAACGTTGTGAGCTTGATTTTCCATTTCTGCTTACAACCCGTCAGGTCATAAACCGGTTCCTATCGCTCCTTTCCTGTATCCCCTTCTCTCTCTCGGCCCTCCCAACCCTTTCTCTCTCTCGCATACACTTTTATTTTTTTGCACTCACTCTCGCCTTTTCAACTATCTCACGGTATTTGGAATTGTAGATTTTTCCGAATTCATCTCTTTTTCTTGAAGTGAGAGGGCCCGATCGTTTCAAGAATGGAGCAGAAGGAAGATTAAGATAATAACGATGTGTCTGGGCAAAAATGCTAGCATTAGATTTCAATTTTATTGTTTAACAATTCAGATTCCTTCAAATTTCTTTTTCCTTTCGTTTTACAATCCAAATCTTTTCTGCTTTACTGCGGCGCGACTGATAATGATAGTTATATTAAGGCGCGAGAGATATAGACATGATTTTTCCTTACTCGAGTTTTATTATATTTTTACGAATCTCAATTAGCTAGGATATTTTTTTGTTAGCCAGATACACACACACACACAAATATACATACATATAGTGAAAAGTTCGTCATAAGGACAAACGCAGGAACTTACCGAGAGCGGGTGCTATTCTGAAAAATTGCATCCACTCCCGGCGAAATGTCGGTAAAATTTTAGCTGTAAGCACGTATCACGACCGTGAGGTGGGTGGATACATTCTGCGTTGGACTCAATACGATGATCCGGCAAAAGTCTCGTGCATCCTCAGAACACGGAGTGACCCAAGGACTACTGCCTTCTGCATTCTTCCCGCAAGAATCTTAGCATTTTGTTGACACGCAGAGATGCTTTTCAGGCTTTTGACCAGTGAAAGCTTGGTGCCGAAAATTCGATAACGAATGCGGTTCTTTTTTTGAAGTCAAGGAGAAGTATGTGTCAGGCCTCGAGTGCGCAACAGAAACAATTTTCGAGAATACGATGTTCCGTTATATGCGCCACTTCTCATTGTCGACAATTGACTCTTTTCCCTGAGAGCTTTTGGCTGACTGGTATCAGGGCTAATGTCACAAGGGTGAGAGAGATCGTGATAAACCACTCTTAGTGCCGCATTGTGCCTTTGGATGTAGGTCATTCCTGCATTAGTTGGATAACTAGTTAGAATGTGTCCCAGATGCTCGAGGTGTGTATGACACACTCCGCCTATCATTTGGAATACATAGACTCAAAGTTTGGCGACGGTATGCTTAAGTTGAAATAACAACGTTCTTGGACGCCAAAATGAAACCCTTCGTGCCTGACTTCAATCCGGGTGATTTAAGGAAAGGGCACGCCATCTCATACCACATCGACGGACTCTTGACATTCATGTGGAAGATGCCGTGGAACCTCTTGTCGAGGAGCTGTTCGCGCAAGTTTTTCTCCTGTACTTTCTTAATCCGAATCTTCAGGAGTGTGTACTTGAGATGGATAAGATTTGATGCACTTTGCTCACCCCTGATATTGAAATCAAGGTCGAGTGTTCCAGCAGCCTCCTCTGCTGTTTTGTAGAGAAACGCTTCTTTGCCCACTTCTTCATGCCTCCTGGCCATCTTCAGAAGAGAGTCTGGTCCATTTGCGACTATATGTGCTGTATACAGAATAATTATGTTGTGAAAACATTCAAAATTCTGTATTCCGCTACCACTTCGACCACGTGCGATATAATGTCGCGGAACAGAAGACTTGAGGTGCATGCTTTTGTTTATGTGCATAACCTTTCATGATCCGACATTGAGGGATGCTCGTCCTTCGTCCATAGAACAACTCCAAATAAATCGAGTACTATCGGATCGTCGAGCATTTTTGTTGCAGATAATTTGTTCCACGCCGACAGTTCAGAAGACCAAACCCCTCGAATGTGACGTTTGCATCTGCTTCGAAGAGTATCCTTTAAACCTGCCAAGTCATGAATGCGGCTTTGTGGCCCGCCCAGGTATGCATAAGTCCCTTCAGCGCCAAAGTGTCGTATAGTGCTTCTTCGACAATCTCTAGAACTAGATGTAGTTGTTCTTTATTTTTAGCATAGATCTTAAGATCATCCATTTGAAATACATGAGTGACCTTATGCTTTCGATTTTCAGTTTTCCCGCAGAAGTACCTGCCGGAATTGCGAACTGCGAAAGATCGTGGCTATAATTTGAGGCAAAAGAGGAGTGGGCTAATGATATCGCCCTGAAAGACACCTCTCTGAAAGGTGACGGTGTTAGTTGTCACACGATGTTTTTCAGATGAGATAGTAAATCTCGTTTTCCAGAGCGGCATCAATTTCTCTTAGCATCTCACAATGTGCGGATGAACCATTAAGCTTTCTAACAGACAGATGATAAGTTATTATGGGTGTTATGCTGAGGAAAAAAAGCGGGATCTGGATTACCGAGAAGAGGGTACAACACTATGAATTGGACACCAAGTTAGGATACAATAAGACATTTATTGACTGACAGTGGTCTTCGAGAACAGGTAGTTTGTGGCGACGTTCCGGAGGTTGGTTTGTGTTGGACGAATTGCTCAAGGGTGAGTGTGGTCCTGGTGAGGACAGTGGTGATAAAAGCCAATATTCTCTTGGAGCTGTGATGGTGGCTGGACGGCGGCTTGAGAACGGCCCGGGCGTTCCTAAGCACTTGTAGGATACTTGTGCTGCAATAGCATGACACTAGCGAGCGGTACGCTTTCCTGAGCACGGTTGGATTCTGACTCCTACGAACGCATCGTTGTCCGGAGTTTCGTGGCCCCTCGGGGGGTTCCGCTCAATCTCGGCGACGACCCGGCTACCCTTTTGTGCAGGGCAGTGCCGAGTTTTGACAAAAGGTAACAATTATGATACATCCCCCCACCCCGCGGGGGTTTAGGTGTATACCTGGAGTTTTTGTAATATCTTTTCTAAGTCTGATATAGTCTAAAAAAGGCATTTAAATAAAATTTAGCAAATCTGCTGATTTCCTCTTGAGGTTCGCTTCAACAATTTTTGATTTCATCAATTTTAAATGTAGTCAATAATTTTTTTTCCATATTGAGTAAATGTGTGTTTGAGTCTGGAGTTATGAAGTTTTTGCTAAGTTAAAATTATTTGTTGTTGTCTAAAAGGTGATATGGTATTTAAATGAATTCAAGTATTATTCCTTCGCGAAATTGATAATATAGTTCTTTACAATTGTTCCTAGTTTTGTGCTTGCCAAGAAAAACAAAAAAATTCGTCGGTGTAGTCAATTGTCGTGGATGTTTCTTGTTTTTAGAGTCGATTGTCCTTTGAGTCCGTTTTTTGTTTGTCTTTGGAGTCGATTGTCCTTTGAGTCTTTTCTTGTTTGAGTTAGATTGTTGTTGTTTCATTTAGATATTCATTATTAAAATTATAAATCCCGTTCCAACTATGCAATTGAGTTTACTAACAAAACGTCAGAGTCAGTTTGTTTCATGTTATAGAATTTTTAATTCTGCGTTCCACTGTTTGTACTTCCTTTCTAAGGTTTATATTTTTTATTATATTACCGCCTTTTTCTTCCTCCTTGAAGAAGGCTGTTACGTCTGTCTTGTATTACGAGCCGAAATGCTGTCATCTTTCAAATTGTTTGTTAGAGTCGTTTTAGAGTAGTTGTGTTCAGCGTGTTGTTCAAAGTTTTTCGAGATCATTTGTGTCGTTCATGCTATTGATCCAATGCCTTTTTGCCATTACTTAAATCTAAATTATTGTCATCTAAATTGATTAATTTTTTTTTTGTACGTAAGTGCCGTTTTCTAATTCAAAGTTATTCATATTCCATTCTCCGATACTTTTCCCCTTGAGGTTTTTTAATTCGTAGATTTTTGGAGAAACCTTTTTCCTAATAATGAAAGGACCTTCGTATTGATCATATAACTTTCCTGCCTTTTTATCCGCTTTGTTCGATAGTTTGGTTACTACTTTAAAAACACTATCTTCTATTTTAAATTTTAGGGGTCTTCTTTTCAAATTATAATTGCTAGCTTGTCTGTTATTTGACTGGTCTAACATTTTCCGGACTTCCTCTTCAATGAATTGTAACTTCCTCAGTCTATCTGTCCATTTGTCTACGCTTTGAAACTCTATTTCGCTATCGATTTTAATATTTTTTCTGAGTGATTAAATTATTTCTAATTGGCGACCCAAATTTGAGAATGCTGGGGTGACTTTAGTTGACGAGTTTTTGCTAGTATTTATTGCTAACTGCAAATCGTGCATATGTTCGTCCCAGCTCAAATGATCGTTGTCTCAATATGTTTTAATTACTTGTTTAATTTTCCTATTGTATCTCTCGGTTGAGTGTGCTTGGGGTAGTATTTTGGCGTGTTCGTGTGCCTGATACCGAATTTTTCTGTTAAGTCTCTTAGTATTTTATTTACAAATATTGTGCCATTATCGGTGTGGAGAATCCTAAGTGTTCCCCAACGCGTAATGACACTTCTGTAGAATTCTGATTTTATTGTGATACCGTCAGCTTTTCAAATTGGGATTATTGTGACCCATTTTGTAAATAGATCTACGAACACTAAAATGTATTGGTTTTTTCTCGAACTTGGTAACGGACCCATGATATCAGCTGCTACCATGGTCAATGGTTCTTCGATTACTCTTTTTTTCCTATCAATCCTATCTTATTTTGATTACTTGGTTCTACGGCTAATTTCCAAGGGTTCGAGTCTGGTAATAGAGTAGATCTGAGTGGGTCAGTTCTGTAAAAGTAGAGTTGCGAATCTTTGATTCGTCATTTTTCCTGTTCCTCGGGTCTTTTTGTAACTTGTCTGATTTTGGTAGAGTACCAGTAGTCTGTTTTGTCGCTAATGCCCGCTTTCGGGTTTTCTAGGCTACAAGCTAACGTAAAAGCTATATTTTTTGCTAGTTCTCCTGATCTTGAGAGAGCATCAGGGACGCAATTTGAACTACCTTTACGTTATATGACTTCATAGTCATATTCTAGTTATTCTAATGGCCATCTGGATAATCGGCCAGTGAGATTTTTTAGGTTATGGAGCCACTTTAACGCTAGGTGGTCCGTGATTACTCTAAAGCTATACCCTTCTGAATATGGCATGAATGTTCGTATGGCTCAAACTACCGCTAGGAATTCTTCTTCTGATGCCAAGTACCGAGATTCTGCGTCATTTTGGCTTCTACTCGCGTATGCTATCACGTAATTTACGCCGTCAATTGTCTATGTAAGTACGGCTCTCAACCCCGTATTGCTTCCTGTACCAGCTTGCCATACCAATTATGCGCTGTAATTGTTTAATATTTTCGGGTTCATGGAATTCTATGATTGGTTGCTTTTTTTCATCGTACATTTGGAGTCCTTTATCGGCAACTTGAAAACCTAAGTATTTGATTTCCGAGCAGCCGACCTCGCATTTGTCCGGGCTGATTGTTAAATTTGCCTCATTTATTTTATCTAGAACAATGTTTAAGTATTTTAAGTGGTCATCAAATTTTCGTGTTACTATTACCATAGTGTCTAAATAACAAAAAAAGTTCAGTTTCAAGTCTGGAGTAATAATTTGATCCATTAGTCTCTGGAAAGTGGCTGAAGCATTGACTTAACCAAATGGAATCCTTTTAAATTGGAACATGCCTTTTCCAGGGACTGTGAATGCTGTTATTGGTTTTGAGTTTTCTACTAAGGGTATTTGTAGATAAGCTAGCTTTAAATTAATTTTCGAAATGAATCTTGCCTGGTATTTTGATCATAACTATTGAGTTATATATATAGTATAAATTATTTCTTTAATTTTTGGGTTCGCGTGCTAATATCGCTGTTTAATGGGATCGTAGCCTTGGACGTCCATTTTATGTTTCGCTAAATGAGTCGCTCTATGTTCTTTTCCATAAAATAGCAGGTAAGATCAATGTTAATGAATAAATAATACATTCACTACTTATTTTGTTTTGTTTATAAATAATTTTATTAATGAAATAAATGTTTTCATTATATACGGTTTTCACAATTGCGAGCCTATGTACATGTAAGTATTTGAGACTAATTAGTCGAAAAATGTAGAGAATAGCTTGGTCGTTGGAATGTAAAAAATCCAGAATGTCACAGGCGTACCCAAAAATTGAATTAGGAACATGTAATTCAAAACAAAAATGACGAACACCATTGGCGTAGAACAGAGCTCACCACTTTCAGCAAGTGTTGACTGAAATGACAAGCGCGTGGCTGTAACAAGAAACATGTATGTATAATTATTATATATTTCATATATAAAGTGAGGTCAAATTCATACCAGTTACAAAATAGAGTGCGAAAGAGAAGCCCAATCTTCCGGACTTTTCGTGTTGCCCAACCACTGATGAGCCTGATGGTAGGTTCAAAGAGAATGTTGCCTTGCTGCTGCTTCGGTTGGTGGAATAGATGCAAGATTGCAAGCAGTCTTAGATAAAGACTTAAGGCGCTTCCTCAAGCCTTATTCTTAGATCATGTATTCGTTTTGACATGAATCCCGCTAAGCAGATGAATTGTTCGATGTAATATTTTAACCACATAATCTCAAGAGCATAATGCCCAAAACGAAAGTTTTTTTTTTCGAAAAATGGTCTTGTTTTTTTTTTTTTTAATTAATAGAAAATGTGCTTCATTTCTACGCCTGGAAACGAGCAATCCGCCACCGGGAAAGTAACCCTGTTGAATCTAAATCAGGCGCTCTGCAAATCCATAAGAATTTATCATAATTCACCGTGACGGTTCTCGAGCATGCTGAACCCAGGGGGTCGCTCGTAAATCAACCGCTCTTTCGATTTTTGCATCCTGACACGATTCGAGCCGCTTGAACGAAATTGATAATTATTCAAATATGCATAAATTGAATTTTTATATGCTGCATTAGGTTCATTACATAATTACGAGACGATAAAAAAAGATAGAAAAAAATCGGCCAACCCATTCAATTTCTGTTGTGAGTTTTGGTAATTTTTCATTTTATTCTCGATTTTATTCAAGATTACCTTCAATACTGATAATATTGGCCGATTTACCTAGTATTTTTTTCCCATTTTTTCCAATTATATCATTTTCAAATTGTATCAGCTAATAAAAATTTTATCCATCCATGTTTTGCGCAATTTTAAAGATTGTAACAGTATTCATTGTCGGCGGTCGATTAACTTTGGTCTTTAGCGAAAGACAAATGCAGATTCCAGCAGTTCAGATAATTGCACATCAGAGTACTTAATTAATTGATTACTCAATTTACGATTAATCAATTCATTATCGCTTCCTCATAGAGGGGGTTTGGAATGAACTAAATTTTCGAATATACTTTTTTGACATATTTAGATGTAATTCGCCCCTTTGGAAAGATGTCCGTGTGTGTGTGTGTCACTTTTTTCTGTTAACCTCTCCCGGAAAAGGAAAAGAGCTATAATCATAAAATTGTGATGGAGTGTAGCTCGGATTGATATCCAGGCGTGATAGGTACTTTGTACTGTCATTAGAAGATATCTTGAATTATTTTGTTAAAAAAAAACATTTCTTTTTAAACTCGTTTTTTTTGTTCAAAATTAATTTTGTACACTGAAAATGTTTTAAATTTTGTGTTGAATATTCAGCTCTTTTCATATTCAAGATAATAATAACATAGATCAAAAATGAAGTACTTTTTCATATTAAATTAAAATTGAAATTTATTCAACCTTTCTCGTTTAAACTTTCATAAAAATTTGTCTTATTCTGGTAGAAAATTAATATTCTTGCTTGAAATTTAATCTTTTTTCGTTGATAATGCAGCTATTTCGGTAAGAAGTAATGTTTTTAAATCAATCAAGGTGACTATTGTTCTGGCAATCCTTGAAAACCTAGAAAAGTCCTGGAATTCATTTTTACCTGGAAAAAACCTGGGAAAGACCTTGAATTTTGCTCGTGGTTCTGGAATTTTTGTTCCTTTGAAGAAAAAATAGTTTTTTAAACTTTTTCTCTGCTGGACGAAAAAAGATTACCTTTTTAACAAGACTGCTTATTTTATCACGCGGTGAAAATCACGAAACTACAATCGAAATGGTATTTGAATATTAATGGTTAGAGCAAGTAAAAAATTGGTCGTTGCAAAGTTAGGGAATTTTAAAAATGAAGTTTGTGACTAGTAATTATTTTAGTTAGTAATTTATTTGCCTTGTGTTTTTATTACTTTTCTTACACTTGCTTTATCCTGACGACTGTAATTGTAGTGAAGAATTTTATCATTTGGTTGCAAATACCAACAATTTTTATTAAAAAGTCATACTTTTTTCTGAAATGTCTACTATTCATCTTTTTGGTTGAAAATGCCTTTTTTTGGTTGAAAAATAATTTTTAAACCCAAAACGTAACTATTTTTGGCTGAAAATTGACATTTTTTAAATTTAAAATTCAATCACTTGTTAACCTAAAAATGTAACTTTCCCATTTTTTTGTTGAAAATTCGTCTTTTTGAATTAGAATGTTCGTTTCTTTTGTAAAAAATTAATAATTTCGGATTGAAAATTCATTTTTTTTTGCAGAAATTTTTTTTGGTTTGTTAAAAGTTGACATACTTTCTTAAACATTCATTCTTTGGTTGCAGAATGGCAAAATTAATTTTCTGTGTTGAAAATTCGACGTTTTCGTTAAAAATTCATCTTTGTTGGTTAAAAGTTCAACTATTTGGTTGAAGGTTAAAAATTTAACTATTTCATTGAAAATTCGTTTTCTTGTTGTTGTAAATGCATCTCTTTTTTATTAGAAAGTTTATTTTCTTTATTAAAAATTCAATTACTTGGTTGGAATCCAAAATCAGCCAAAAATAGTTACATTTTTAGTTCAAAAATTATTTTTCAACCAAAAAAAAAGCATTTTCAACCAAAAAGATGAATAGTAGATATTTAAAAAAAAGTATGACTTTTTAATAAAAACTGTTGAATTTGCAACCAAATATTAAAATTCTTCACTACAATTACAGTCGTCAGGATGAAGCAAGTGTAAGAAAAGAAATAAAAAAACAAGGCAAATAAATTACTAACTAAAATAATTACTAGTCCCAAACTTCATTTTTAAAATTCCCTAACTTTGCCACGACCAATTTTTTACTTGCTCTAACCATCAATATTCAAATACCATTTCGATTGTAGTTTCGTGATTTTCACGGCGTGATAAAATAAACAGTCTTGTTAAAAAGGTAATCTTTTTTCGTCCAGCAGAGAGAAAGTTTAAAATAATTATTTTTTCTTTAAAGGAAATTCCAGAACCACGAGCAAAATTCAAGGACTTTTCCAGGTTTTTTTCCAGGTGAAAAAGAATTACAGGACATTTCCAGGTTTTCAAGGATTTCCAGAACACTAGACACCTTGATTAAATGAAAAAGGTTACTTCTTACCGAAATAGTTGCATTATCAACGAAAAAAGATTAAATTTCAAGCAAAAATATTAATTTTCTACCAGAATAAGACAAATTTTTATGAAAGTTTAAACGAGAAAGGTTGAATAAATTTCAATTTTAATTTATTATGAAAAAAATACTTCATTTTTGATCTATGTTATTATTATCTTGAATATGAAAAGAACTGAATATTCAACACAAAATTTAAAGTACATTTTCAGTGTACAAAATTAATTTTGAACAAAAAAAAACGAGTTTAAAAACAAATGTTTTTTCAACAAAATAATTTAAGATATCTTCTAATGACAGTACAAAGTACCTATCAGTGGGACGATGGTCGTGGGGGTTAAGGCGTAGGCTTTGAACCCACTCCGTCGGCTTGCGGGTTCGATTCCCGCCTAGCACTCTGGAAGAGTCTCGGTGGCCCATGCGGTGAACACTTGCCTAGCAAGGGAGTTGTTCATCTCCGGAGAGTCGTGGGACCGGTACCTCTAGAGAAAAAGGTTCTCTAAGTACTTAAGGCTGTTGCTCTTGGTGGTTCGGAACCCACCTTAAACTGTAGGTCCCCCTCCCACCACCAAGTATGTGTGTGGGAGGTGTGTGAAGGAATAGGGAAGAGATACAAGAACAATGTAAACCCTTAGGGGACACATTAGAAGCTTCCATTCCAAGTACCTATCACGCCTGGATATCAATCCGAGCTACACTCCATCACAATTTTATGATTATAGCTCTTTTCCTTTTCCAGATGTGGTTAACAGAAAAAAGTTACACAGACACACACACACACACACGGACATCTTTCCAAAGGGACGAATTACATCTAAATATATCAAAAAAGTATATTCGAAAATTTAGGTCGTTTCAAACCCCCTCTATGAGGAAGCGATAATGAATTGATTAATCGTAAATTGAGTAATCAATTAATTAAGTACTCCGATGTGCAACTATCTGAACTCCTGGAATCTGCATTTGTCTTTCGCTAAAGACCAAAGTAAATCAACCGTCGACAATGAATACTGTTACAATCTTTAAAATTGCGCAAAACATGGATGGATGAAATTTTTATTAGCTGATAAAATTTGAAAATGATATAATTGGAAAAAAATGGGAAAAAAGTACTAGGTAAATCGGTCAATATTCTCAATATTGAAGGTAATCTTAAATAAAATCGAGAATAAAATGAAAAATTACCAAAACTCACAACAGAAATTGAATGGGTTGACCGATTTTTTTCTATCTTTTATTGATCGTCTCGTAATTATGTAATGAACCTAATGCAGGATATAAAAATTCAATTTATGCATATTTTAATAATTATCAATTTCGTTCAAGCGGCTCGAATCGTGTCAGGATGCAAGAATCGAAAGAGCGGTTGATTTACGAGCGACCCCCTGGGTTCAGCATGCTCGAGAACCGTTACGGTGAATTATGATAAATTCTTATGGATTTGCAGAGCGCCTGTTTTAGATTCAACAGGGGTACTTTCCCGGTGGCGGATTGCTCGTTTCCAGGCGCAGAAATGAAGCACATTTTCGATTAATTAAAAAAAAAAAAAAAACAAGACCATTTTTCGAAAAAAAACTTTCTGTTTGGGCATTATGCTCTTGAGATTATGTGGTTAAAACATTACATCGAAGAATTCATCTGCTTAGCGGGATTCATGTCAAAACGAATGCATGGGCTAAAAATAAGGCTTGTGGAAGCGCCTTAAAGAAGCACTGATGTCTACATGTATTCAGTGGGGATTTATTCTCCATTCCATACATCGCGTTTATGAATATTTGCCCTGCTTCATCGATGCGATCTTGCGATGTACGTTGATCTTTGAAAACTTGCATTGCTCTTTCCAGGTTCTCTTTTTTTTCAAGAGTTTAACAAATTTTACCTTGCCTTGTCTGTAGAACGCCGAAATCGTATCGCATCCACTGAATGCGTGAAGAAACAGAATGTTTTCGGATACTTCATGAGGATACTTGAAGCTTGCTGTAGAATACATACACATTGGTGTTTTACCTTTGCCTGGTTTCATGAAGTAGATGTGGCCCAGCGGTTTAACTATTCACACACCAACGTACACTTTCACCCAATGGAGCAGATGTTTCTCAACATTCCAACGACTAAGGGACTAAGCTATTCTCTT
Source organism: Andricus quercusramuli (assembly GCA_932178445.1). Taxonomy (NCBI): domain Eukaryota; kingdom Metazoa; phylum Arthropoda; class Insecta; order Hymenoptera; family Cynipidae; genus Andricus; species Andricus quercusramuli. The sequence goes on along the minus strand of CAKNXH010064366.1, from coordinate 13,676 downwards.
AATTTTTTGAGTTGGTGGTCTCAAATACTTACATCCATAGACTCTCAATTGTAAAACCCGTATATAATAAAAACATTTATTCCATTAATAAAGTTATTTATAAAGATAAAAGATAAGTTGTTAATGTATTATTTATTTATTAACATTGATATTACCGACAATTAGTGCATAAATTTATCCAACGTCATTTCAGAACTAGTATAAGTGCAAGTTTTCAACATTTTTTATAAATTTTTGGACTTTTCCCGGCTATTATCCGAAAAACATGGGTCGTATGAAAAAATCAGAACAACCTTTTTTGTGGAGAATTTTATGTACATCAATTTTTCTGGATGCGGAGTTTGCAAAAAAACCATAAACAAACGAGTTATAAATGAAAAACTGTTTTTCGAAAGTTCACGCCACTGCCAAAAGATACGCAGAAGTTGGGGGAGGGGGATAACAAAAACGGTTGCTTATACTGACCCAAAGAACATTTTAAAACCATAATTTTTTTAGTCGGAATTAGTGACAAAAATGACCATTTTTTTTTGCTCTACCGCCTGGCCTATACTTTATCGTCACGTCGCGTATTCGTTGTAGATGCTGGTGTTTGAATTGAGAGTCGTGACTCGTACCCTCGTCCCGTCAGCATCCTGTTAAGTGGAAAGAAAAGGAAAGAGTGACAACCATAATCCCAGATACTTCATAGCTGTCTATAGATTACCTAAAAATTAATTACATTAGAGACAAGAATAATCACTAGCGGAATTGAACGGGCGTCCCTGCAATTTGGATTTACTGCTTGATTCTTGCATACGCTTTTTATTGCATGGGGCGCATCTCCAACTTCAGCTCTCCTCTGTACATAGCAGTGACAATTTGTTTCAATAATAAGTTACCAAAAGCTTGTCTGCATGCTTAGAGAAGCGCCCTCCATTTTCAGTTTCCTAAATCACGTTATTGTGGGGCATGAATCCTCAATAATGAGGAGGACTTCTATCGTTCCATGACACAGGGTAATGGCGATTACCTCGTCACGCGGGATTATTTTGGACAGAACTTCCGTCATTTAATTTGAAGGAAGTGAACCCAACCAATCTCCCGGATTTGCCAAGTGACATGCAGTTTGCTCATCCCGCTTTAAAATTATGAGAAGGCTTTGTAAGCCATGTGACACTTCATCCCAGTCGAGTTCATCGTTGTGATTTTTTTCACAATAGAGCAGGTTTTATGTCGACCCGCATTCTCAAAGAACTTATTAGTCTGGCCTCCAAGAGCACTCTATTGTGTCTTTAGTTTTAGTTTAGCACTTTAGTGTCCATTTTATCTCCGTATAATTTGATGACTTCTTCTTGTGCAGAATGTTCTCCTGATTTTGAATATATCGGGTGCAAACATCAAATTCATGGTCGTTTTGTTGTCATTTGAAATTTTCTGTGTTTAAATAAAAAACGTCATATCACTGAAAGTTATAAAAGTTTTGAAAATATTTCTCCACAATCATTTGAAGAAGTGTGATATGCACACATTTTATTGATGGTGCACGGAGAAAAAAATATGGCTATAATAGTAAGAACACTAGTCATGCTTTTGTCGCAGGTTTCATTCAATGCTTTTGAAGCCGTTATCCCTCGCGAAAATAGCTCGAACTTCCCCTTGCTATATTTGTAAAGAACTCCCTCCATTAGTGTATGAGTACTCTTACGAAAGAGATATTAGGTCACGCCTACTTACGAACCTAGCTTCAGAGCAGCACCGGTACGCGTGGCCTAACATCGCTTTTGCAATAGTACTCATACTCTAAGAGGATGGGTTTTCTTACAACCGTAGTAAGGCAAAGTTTCTTTATGGTATGAGATATTTAATGCTAAAAATGTCTAACCTGATGCCAATATTGGTAGGAATTCATACCAATTTCGCACATGAAGTTTCGTGCTGTAATATTAAGCGCTCAGCCTACTATAAGAGTGCGATTTTTTTCTCCGTGTGTATGTTGATTTAATTGATATTTTTCAAGAAAAACAATGAAATAGCGTTTTAATGGAAAACCATTTCTACAGTGTATTTCTTATAATTTCACAATATGTTTTTTTAAACATATAGTACTCGTCGAGATGAAGACAATTTCCTGTGAAATTTTTTCAATTGGACTGTCAGTTTAATTTGTACAAAATTCGAAATAAATACAAACTTTTCACGTCTGTGCGTACGAGTGTCAGAAACACAGCATCGAATTGAAAATTGTATGGAGTAGGATGTTTGCCTGTGTGTGAGGGTTCGGCCTAGGTTTTAAACGTGCAGCTTCCTGTCACGATTTGATGCTGTTTCCAACATTCGTACACACAGACGTGAAAAGTTTGTATTTATTTCGAATCTTGTGAACATTAAACTGATAGTCCAATTGAAAAAATGTCAAGAGAAATTGTCTTTGTCTGAGCGAGTACTATATGACTAGAAAAAGAAATTATGAAATGATAAAAAATACACTGTAGAAATAGTTTTTCATTAAAACGCAATTGTATTATTTTTCTCGAAAAATATCAATTAATTCAACATACACCATGGATGAAATTTGTGCATATCACACTTCTTCGAATGATTATGGAAATAAATTTTTTAAACTTTTATAACTTTTGGAGATGTGACATTTTTTATTTAAACACAGAAAATGTCAAATAACAACAAAACGACCGGGAATTTGCTATTTGCACCCGATATATTCGGAATCAGGAGAACATCCTTCACAAGAATTAATCATCAAATCATAAGGACCTAAAAGAGACACAAACGCTCCTCTTCGGATCCCGACTATATAGCTTAAGACGTGAGGTAGCGTTAAAAGATATGACAAGTTAACTCGTGGGTTCGCAATCCTCTGACATGAAATGCGCGTGATTCTCAAATCCATTACTTTACAAATGTTCCATAGTAAGTCTTCATTTTTGAGCGTTCATTTTCAGTTTGAAGAATTTCAAGATGAAGGTTTGCAGGCCTAAACTATCAAAAATTAAAAACGCTTCAAGAATAATACAATAAAATTTTTTTTCGAAATTCTCAAAAATCTAAATTGTATCGAAGATTTTTTGTTTTGTTTAAAAACTAAAAATTATTTCAAAACTTTTTTTTTTTAACTTTCAAATGTATCTTAAACTTATTCGATCTTTTTACTGAATCAATCATTGTTCTGATTGTTATTTACAAATCTAAATTCAATACTTTTATCTTCAATTTACAAAAAATAAAAACAATTAAAACAATTCTGCCGTGACAAGAAATAACACTGTTAACGACAAAAGAATATGATAGAGTGGAAGCATCACAAAATATGATTAAATTATGAAATTATAATTATTGTGAAATATTACATATTATTAATATTATTATTAATAAGTTTTGAATTTAGAATTGTGAATTTTTGAGATTTGAACTCCTTTCAAATTTAACGATTTGCTATTCAAAACTTTCTAATTCTGAAGACCCATGATTGGAAACTCTTTGATTTTCAACAATTTTGATTTGTAATGATTTTGAAAATCAAAGCAAAAAAGTTTTCAATTCCTATTCTTCGAACCCAATAAAATCCGAAATGCAAATCATCAAAGGATAGCACTTTTAATTGTGCAGTTAAAAAATCTTCAATTTTAAAGATTTCTAAAATTCAAGATTCTACACTTTTGCAGATTTGAAACTGAAATTTATTTTGTTTTCAAGATTCATATTTTAAAATTACGTTATCCTAGTCATTTTTTAAAAAATAATTTGGTTCAATTTTTAAAAAATTACTATTATCATAATTCATCAATTTTAATATTTGCAATTGAAGATCCTTTAATTTTGAAGATGTCTAATTAAAGGACTTTTAAAATTGAATGCTCTTAAGGATCAAAAGTGAAAAATCTTCAAGTCTAAATCTTCCAAGTATCAGAAAGTTCAATATGCAAATCATCAAAACTACAGGTCTCTTAGTTTCAATAATTGTTCTCCGGGCGACCACTATTTTTTTTTAACTTTGGTCTCCCGGCTTTCATCTGGTTCTCATGTCCAAGAAGTTGGCACCGCCATTTTGTTTTTTCGAAAAAAAAAAGTTGTGCTGGATTGTGCTAGGTTTGTGCTGAATTGTGCTCAAATTTTTTTTTTGAAATATTCAAAATTTCAGTCAGAATTCAAAAAAAACTTTTTTGGGGCCAGCACCGCCATTTTGTTTTTTTGGGAAAAAAAATTTGTGCTGAATTGTGCTAGATTTGTGCTCAATCGTGCCGCAAAATTTTTTTCAAAAAAATCAAAATTGAAGCCAAAATTTAAAAAGAACTTTTCCGGGCCAGCATCGCCATTTTGTTTTTTTAAAAAAACAAAAGTTGTGCTGGATTGTGCTAGGTTTGTGCTCGATCGTGCCGTAAATAATTTTTCAAAAAAATCAAAATTGGAGCCAAAATTCAAAAAAAACTTTTCCGGGCCAGCACCGCCATTTTGTTTTTTCTAAAAAAAAAAGTTGTGCTGAATTGTGCTAGGTTTGTGCTCAATTGTGCCGTAAAAGATTTTCCCAAAAAGTCAAAATTTGACCCGAAATTCTCAAAAAACATTTTTTCAGACACTACGTGCTAAGCAATTATTGTCCTATACACTTTTTACTTAGGTTTTTGAATCCAAATTTTTTCAAAATGTGAATTTCAAAAATCTGAAAGTTGTGCTGGGTTGTGCTAGGCGTGAAAAACAATTATTGTCGCATACACTTTTAACTCAGGTTTATATTTTTTCATGAAAATCTAGTTTATTGTTCTCAAAATGATTTTTGAAATTCACAAATTTTCAAAATTTGAATTTCAAAAATCTGAAAGTTGTGCTGGGTTGTGCTAGGCGTGAGAAACAATTATTGTCCTATACAATTTTATCTCAGGTCTATATTTTTTCATGAAAAACTAGTTTCTTTTTCTTAAAATGATTTTTGAAATTCACATTTTGAAAATTTTTGAATTTCAAAAATCATTTTAAGAAAAAGAAAC